>CM061153.1:9653907-9891407 GCA_030710495.1 Labroides dimidiatus | reverse complement strand
CATTGTGTTCAAATACTCTTTTTTTCTTAAAAATGTCTGTTTCATTAGTTATTAGACATGAAAAACTGTTTTTTATTTTTTTTGCATTTCACAATGATTGACAGCTGCCGTTCTTGTGTATTTTTTCAGGAATAGAAAGACACGTCAAGGAGGAGAGTCAAGAAGAGATTAGACTTTCAAAAGAATAAAAAAAACACTTTCATATGTTACCCTGCTCCACACACATTCTCTACTGCGTGCAGACTCTGGCTGCACAATGGCGGCGCCTCAGACGCAAGTATTTGGCTTCAAAACGGTAAAATGGTAAAAGGCGGTGCCACACTATATACAGTCTATAGTTTAACCACACTTACACTAAGCCTGTATGAATGTGACCCAACTGTAAATAAAGGTCGCAGCATAGTAGCAACAACACTAACTGAATACATAAAGACAAGCAGTGATGAAATATGAGGAAGATAAACAGTTACAGGAGAGAAATTCATCCACAGGTGGATGGTATACATCTGAAAAGTATCTTATCAATGATCATTTGGAATGCAAAAACATGAATTAAAAACAATGGCTTTCTTAATGTTTGTTTAAAGCTCCTCTAAGAGAACTTTCAGTTTGTGCTGATTTTGTCAACCCCTGTAGGTAAAACTTTACATATGGTTTTGCTGTTTATGTTCTCTAGAAAGTTAGTTTACCAGACAAAAATATTCACCTGTATCCTCCAGGGTCAAATGTCCACTCGAGGTGAATATTAATTGTGGAAAATGTATAAAGAGAGGAGTTTCTTCAGTGTGCTGTCAATCGTCTTCCGACACTGAACCCTTGCAGTCATCTCAGGTTTTAAAAATGACAACATTGAAATCGTAATTTGCATTGCTGATGGTTTTGTTTGCTTTTGCAGGTCACAAAAGAGGCACTAGTATCAGTTTTAATCTGGTTAAAAACTATTCACAGAGACTTTAAAGAAAAAAACGATTGTATTTATTTGATCACACTGATGACACAGAAAGGTGGATGACATTTTTGAAGAGGTTAAAAACAGCAGCAACAAATAGATGGTCTGTACAGGGAAAGGGAGAGTAAAGGTAGGAGTGTTATCCAGGCTTGTTTCACCTGTATAAATATGACTGAATGCTATTATTGAGCGGTAGGGAAGCAGATAATAAATGATGGTGCAGCATAAATGAACGAGCTGATGCAAGTATGCTTTTAACTGAAACCGCTCCATTTCCTGCCCTGAATCTTTGCATGACGAGGCACTATTTCAATGCCTGCATGCTGAATGTAGAAATACAAAAAGGGCAACAGCCAGTGAACAGCCTTTGCCCTTAATCCCATCTGCTCCAGTGGAGCTGCTCAGTAGCTCGGCTGTGCTAAGAAGCTCCCAAGAGAGGAGAGTGTGTTGCTGTGTAAATGTAAAGCGAGGTGATGCTGAAACAGGGTGTGCACTCAGTCAACCCTGCACGGATAGACGAGAAAAAAAATCAAGAAAAAAGAAGCTGATTGGGAACCAACTTTAACTGAACAAATATAAAACAGAAACACAAAGGTGGTCAGGCTAGCATGAGTGGACAAAGTGCCGTCTTTGTGAGTGTTCGACAAGGTGATCGTTCAGAGGAGAATGTATTGACAGGATGCTTGCAGACAAACCCCCCCGAAATGAAATGACTTCAGAGGGGGGCTTTCTTCTGTGTGAATAGAAGTCACGATGACAGCTGACAACAGTTGGACAACATGTGGAAGGCAAGAAGTGACAAAACATCACTTCAGTGTTCCCCTGCAGTTTTCCTTTTAAAACAAAGAGGCCTTTTAAAGTCTGTCTCTGTCTGGATGAGTGTGTTGGTGTCTCTGTCTGTCTCTTTCTGCCTTTTCAAGTTATTTTTGCTGACATCAAATCAATCAAATTGCCTCCTATCACTACGGTAACCATGTCTGTCAATCAAAGCCCATCAATAAAAAAGGAGTCTGTCTCTAGGACACAGCACAACAGTCTGATGTCTGATTGGTCAACACCCAGGAATTGGTTCTCAGTGAAAGATGTGATTTGCTCTCTGAGGTTAAAATCGATCAGTGGAAATAGAGGTTTAGCGATAAGTGAAGGGCAAAACCTTTTAGAAGTAATATGAGAAGATGCTGTTCAAATATGACGTTTTCAGTACACCAAACATCAGCTTTTCTTTTCCTCTCTGAGAAAGAACAAAGTGAAGGACAACACAAACGCAGAGCTGTTCAGATTTAAACCCACTCTGAGTTCATGCTGCTTTACGCCTCACCTTTTGTCATCAACCAAGGTGCATAAGTGCCACGTCCTGACAACTTAATTAGAGTACATGTCAGACTTAATATCACTCTTATTTCATTCACTTTACATTAAAGTCTTGCTTAAGGAAGACTTTTTTAAGGAGATTATAAGTTAACCACACCACCTCTTAGTATGTTTTTCACCAGTAATTGAAATGCAAGTGAAATATTCTCACACTTCCAATTAAAAACCTGTCCCAGTTAAAGGCAGAGTTGCTTCAAGTAGCTGAGTGTAACTGTACATGTTGACAAATAATTGAAGGTCTCAATTAGAAGTGTACACTATACATCCAAAAAGCCACACATTACATTTACTGATTACCAAAGCAAACTTGAATGATCTCCCACTTTTTGTGACTTTTGAGAGACTGATCAGAATAAATGAGAATAATGGGAATAAATTGTGAAAGCCAACTGGAAAGTGATGGGAAGAGGAGGGTTAATGATAAACTGCAATGAGCAAGGATGTTATTGATTTACAGTCAAGTTGATCAGGATGAAACTGGAAGAACTTTATACACTGGTTGGGGGGGGGGGGGGGGGGGTTCTGTCAGGCTTGTGCTGGCTTTAAAGTTGGAACTTTTTCACCCCCGTCTATTATTGAGGCCTTTCCCAAATAATGGCAGGGTAAGTTTATACACTGATCCGAACTAAATCCTGGACTACTGATTGAAAATTTGTGATATTCATTTTACAGCCTGGCTGATATGGGATTTTTGGGGCCAATACTGAAACCAATACTGGGGGCTAAAGCGACATCTGATATATCAGCCAATACACTAAGTATGAACATTGATATACGCAGGATTTATACTGTACATGAACCCACATCTTATAATACCACAATACGACTTAGGACAAAAAAGCAGAACTTTCAAATGTGGTATAACAGTCATTATAAGGTAGAGGTGGACATGGGAATTATCAGTTGCATAAATCTTTGTTCATCTCACAAAGATAATTTGCACAACTTACAAATTCTCTGGATCCCAAACTCGCTGGGGATCAAAAACAAGCAACTTATTTCTAAATGACTGGCGACAGAGTGACAAAATCCACATGCAGCAAAAAAGTTATTATATCTATTACATAATGACCGAAGTTGATTAATCTGTGATACGCTATAATCGGCTCTAATTCATGTATTTAATTGATGAAAAATTTCTATTACCGCACAGTTTGATCCCCATATCACCCAGCTTTTTCACTTTTAGGAAATAGTATTTTCATTTAGCATTTTTTTTTCTCTTTTGTTTGAGACTTTTTTTTTAATGTTGTTCCCTTTACTTTGGACTGTTTATATTCCAAATTTCTATTGTTACATATCTATTTTTAATCTTCAATTTTGTCAGTTTTACAGCAGATTTCTTTTATAATACGTAGTGGTGTCTCTCTAATGGGACCTCATCATCTGTGAGGGGCCTTAAGTTTGCGACAAGAGTTGGCAACTAATCAGGCTGGTGTCTGCTACATGAAAAATATTAATTAAGTAATAAACAGTGCTTGCCACACAAAGAGTTCACCTGGGCAACACGTCCAAGTATATTAACAATCACTTGAGAAAAACTGGAGAACCCTTCAAGCATTAAATTTATTGATTTATTTATAAAGGGGTGATGTGAACTACACACACGCGCACTGTGACACAGGTGTTCACATCCAGTGTAATTTGGCGACGCACAGACGTTGGTTTTGATTTGTCATGTTATTGACGTCAACAAATTCAACATCCGGCTAAGTTTTAAAAACAGATGTGGGATACAAAATTGTAGGATGATTTAATGAAGCACTCTTTTGATTAACTTAATCAGCAGGTGATGAAGTGTGATGATGAAAAGGTAAACAGAGGCTTATTTGAACAAAAAGATAAGGTGTGTGTGTGTGTGTGTGTGTGTTATTTATTTATGTATTTCAGGTAAAAGGTCCTAATGCCCTTCTACTAGCAGTATTGTTATTTTAACTTGGGTTAAAATTTATCTATTCAAGGACACTTTCTTTGTTGAAAAAACTTTTCTTTAATTAATGATTTATTATGACATAAAGATTATTTGGTTAAGAAGACTCTCATTTTTCAGTAGTAGCTCTGTGCCTCATTAAGTATTATGTTTAAGGCCAGACTTTACTCAGTGATGTCCTTGAAAATGAGTTTTAATACATATACTGTACATCTGTTAACTTTACTCTGTTCAAGTTAATTTCCACTGGTCGATCTTATTCATTTTGAGAAAAAAGCTAATAGAGAAAAGTCAATGAGATGATCATGTGGTGACAAATCTTTATTTTTTAAGAAGGGTGTTTTTATATGAAGAGTGTGTGTATTTTGGATGACTCTTTCTGTTCCTATCCTCCAAATTCACCAGATACAGTACAAGACACACACATACATATACTAAAACACAAAGACTCATTTTTCCCTCTTTACACACAGTTACTCCATTCCCTCCATTATCTCTGACCCCCCGTCTGCATCTGGATTTGACGGTTGCTGGCGTCCATGAGCAGGGTCACTCTGCCCTGATTGGACGCAGGTGGCCAGGTGTGACTGCTAACTGGGCGTTTAGAATGGAGGGTGGAGGAGAAACTGTGAGTGTGTGTCTGCATGTGTACCTGTGTGTCTGTTTCAGGGGAGACATGTTACTGAAACGTAATGAGTCAATAAGAGACACTGGAAGAAAATCAGACAATGGCGCACCTCAGAGCAAATATTACGTTAATGTGTCTCTGTGCAGGTCCTGATGTCTCAAATGAAGGTACGTGTTTTCTAAACTACATGTGCACATGTGTGCCGTGGAATATTACTGTCCTCTCAGGCATCAGGGACATTTTAAAACCAGCGGCTCATGGAATAATTGTGCACGGCTTTGCAGATATTGCAAATATGAAGCACTTCATCACTTTTGAAACCAATAAATGCAACTTTTATTGAGCTCTGACATATAAGCTCTGTGCATAGGAGGCATGATAGAGAGCTGTAATAGCAGTGCTTTACTCTTTCCATCATCAGGTATTGTGCAACTTTGTCTATTTTGTTTTTTATAGTTAATGCTGCTTCAAAACATGTATGGGTAATGTTTTGTCTGTGAAAAAATAATCTTTGTATGAGATTAAAAAGATGACATCTCACAGTTACGACAAAGATTGAAGGCTTAAGAGCTTTTTTAAAATTGATCTGCCTAAATTTCTAAAACTGTAAATGAGCAGCCAGGGTACAATCTGATAAATCATATCTTTAATCATTTCCCCCAGAGAGGACAATTCTGCCTGGCATTTACAAAAGAGACATTGCAACTGTTGGAATAAAGGTACAAGAAAGATTTTTTCCCAGCTCAACGCATAATGGACATGAGATTGAAGAGACAAGAAGCTCCACAGGGGAAAACAGAGGAGTCCTGTCATGTACACGGAACCTGTCACAGGTATAAATGTTGTAACCTTTAGCTTGCTTTGTCCCTAAATGCTGCAGCTTTTATTTTCACGACAGTCTTACTGGTCTCAATAAATCTCTTCTCACAAAGTGACACAGGCAGAGAGAGACTGAAGGGCATTTAGGGGCAGTGTTGCAAAAGTAAGACAGAATGTGAATATAAGCAGCCATTGTGTAAAGAATATTTAGTGACTTGGTGATTTCTATTTTACAACTATGACTTAGTAAGTAGTTGATGACCTACTGCCCCAATTCTAATGAAGTTGGGATGTTGTGTAAAATGTAAATAAAAACAGAATACAATGACTTGCAAATCCTGTTTAACTTATATTTGATTGAACACACTACAAAGACAAAAAAAATATTGTTAAAACTGAAAAACTTGATTGTATTTTTGCAAATATTCACCCATTCTGAATTTGATGCCTGCAACATGTTCCTAAAAAGCTGAGAGAGGGTCATGTTTCCCACTGTGTTCCATCACCGTTCCTTTTAACAACACTCAATAAGTTTTTTCTGAAGCGAGGACACTAATTGTTGAAGCTTTGGAGGTGGAATTCTTTACCATTCTTGATTGATGAACAACTTCAGTTGTTCAACAGTCCGGGGTCTCTGTTGTTGTATTTTACGCTTCATAATGTGCCATACATTTTCAATGGGAGACAGGTCTGGACTGCAGGCAGGCCAGTCTAATACCTGCACTCTTTTACTACGAAGCCACGCTGTTGTTGCACATGCAGAATGTGTCTTGTCATTATCTTGTTGAAATAAGCAGGGACGTCCCTGAAAAAGACGTGGCTTGGATGGCAGCATATGTTGCTCCAAAACCTGTATGTACCTTTCAGCATTAATGGAGCCTTCACAGATGGTCAAGTTAGCCATGCCATGGGCACTAACACACCCCCATACCATCACAGATGCTGGCTTTGAGACTTTGCGTTGATAATAATCCAGATTGTCCTTTTCCTCTTTGGCCTGGAGGACACAACGTCCATGATTTCCAAAAACATTTTGAAATGTGGACTCATCAGACCACAGCACACTTTTCCACTTTGTGTCAGTCCATCTCAGATGAGCTCAGGCCTAAATGAACTGTGTTAACTGACAATTGTCTTCTGGTTTTATTTATATTTTACACAAGGTCCCAACTTCATTGGAATTAGGATCGCACTGAAATGCAACAATGAGAATTGTAGTGCCAGAGTGTAAAAAGCCACCTGAATAAAACAAGCTTGTCTGTGACTGATGTGAGCTCATATTTGGAAGTGTCTGCAGGTAAAGTTTGGCAGTGAGAGGAAAATTAGCAAGCAGGAGGATCTATTGTCTTATGACTTAATGTTTTGTATTTGTGACCGATACTTGAGAAAGATTAGAAAATAAACTTTAGTATTATTTTAGCCAGAGAAATCCTTCAATCATGGCTTTGTTTGGAAAAAAGAAAAAACGTCCATGTACAGGATATATTGTTTATTCCTGCCTAAAGATACCTCATCACTCTGCATCCTGCCAAAAAAAAAACCAAGATCTATAACAAGGAGATAACAAATGCACACTTTGGAAAGAGCCACATCATTGTGACAGTGCTCCACTCTGGGAAAACTTTATTGATTTCATCCAAAGAGATCACCAGATTTAATACAACACCAAAGTCTCTCACAGTGCAACAAACTTTTCGCCATAGTCCGAGCTCCAGTGTTAATCCATCATGTTGTTCAAGACTGAACATCAACACATACTCCATATGCAGGGATTAACTTCAACCACTAGATGCAACAATTTTGTGCTTGAACAGTAACTAATATAAGTACCCTTCATGTGGAGTATGGAAAACTGCAGCAGAACTGAAAATAAAACTTCCCAGACTCTCTCCATGCTTCAGTCTCCTCTTACTTTTTCCTTTTCCAAAGCAACACAATTCTGAAACAATCCATTTGTTGTGCAAAATGACCACTTCTGTCTCATAATGGGAAACGTCAAAATTCAAAATGTTTCTATAAAAGATTTTCAGTTGTAAATGTCACTTCTTCAGCAGCAAAGTTCTTCAACTAACCAACAAGTTCATGGCAGCGTGGGAAGCGTCAATGTTGCTTTAGCACTCTCTGAGGCTCTGACAGATTTAGCCCCAATTAAAATGTCCAACCTCAGCTCAGACGATGAGGGTGTAAAAAAAACTACATGTCAACCTCTCCCTGAGGGTTTTTCCACATAGTGCTCGGATCTGGAAAATGTGTCTGAGGTGGCAACATCAGCACTTAATTGGTTTAGAAATTGTCCTTGGTATCCGAGAGCTTCAATATGTCTTTCTGTCATATGAGGAGAAACATGATGGAAATACTTAAAGCGGGGTAAACCATGAAGTGATCGATTTTCTAAATCTACCAGCTATTCATCCAGTTGTTTTTTACCAGTTATATTCAACAATAATCCAAGTTACGAGTAAAATTGTGAAGTCATCTTATTACCATGGGATTTTACAAGCAGATTCTGCTTTAGTTAAAGCACTAGAAGTACATTTTCTTGGCCCTCTTTTTCTCTTCTGATTCCACTTATCCTGAGTCGTGTCAAATCTTTCTCTCCACACTTTTCTTCCATGCTGGGGCTAATATGACACATGACATATAACTACCTAAAATTCCTCTTACTTCCGCAGACCACAGTGGATTTCTTTTACAGTTCAACCAAAACCACAGGTTTCCTGAGTGTGCTCACTGACACATAGTGGAATCTGGAAGACGCCATTTATGACATAACCCAACTGTCAGCTTAGGGGCAGATTTTCACTCTTTCGTGAGGTTTAGAGGTGAGCTTCCAGCTTTAATTATGTGCAGCATATCTTCCCCCCTCTTTCAAACACTCCTACCTTTTTCGTCTCTCTGTAGCTGTCCTATCAAATAAAAGCAAAAATAACCCCACAGGCAGCAGGTGCTTGCTGGATTCTATAATCTGAGTGCTTTCATCGTTTTCCCTCTGCTGGCCAGTAGAAGTTGTGCAGGTTTGTTAACCTCAACCTTTGATTTGCCTCATCTGACTCACTTTTTGGGGCATCTTCTTTGGGTTGATTTGTGCTGCTGTGTCAGCAACTGTCTTTTTTTTCAGACTTTTTACGCCTTTAATTAGAGAGGACAGGACAGTGGATAGAAAAGGAAACTGGGTGAAGAGTGGGGAATGACATGCAGGAAACAGGCCACAAGCTGGATACAAACCTGAGTCGACCTAGACCGCTAGCCCCCTCAGCAACTGTTTCAAAATGTGCTGTGAGCAATCATATTCCGTTTTATTTAAACAAGGTCGGATCAGTCATTTCCTTTCTACTTTAAGTTCATGAAATCAGCGTACAGGGAATAAATGGGTTGTATATTTTGAGTGGGATTTTTAATCACGCCCTAAAGTCAACATAATGAATCACTAAGTCAGTGAACTCAGAGGCTGAATAGAGTGTGACCTGCAGGCCTCATAAATAAAGCAGCAAACAATGGCTCACATGGAGAATATATACCTTCACTATCTTCCCAATTAAAATGAGACAAATTAATTGCCTTCCCGCTCACCTACACTCACACACTATTATCCTTGACCAATTCCTCCTTTCTCTTGCTGTCTTCAGTGGACAATAGAAGATCAATACTGGGTTTAACATCTGCTGTTTGTTATTGTGATAGTGGTGAGGATGAGAGAGAGTAAGAGGACGTTTACAGAGGAAGTGCTGCTATAAGCTGTGCTAGGCTGGATGGGAAAGTGCAGTGTATGAGAATATTTTGCTGAGAAGGAAAGGGTTATGGGCTTTATACAGTAAAGAAGTCAGTGAGGGGATAACAACAACTCTGCTTCAGGTATTACTAGAATTAACTCCCCCAATCTATTCTCCAGGTGGATAAATCAGTTATTTTTTATTTTTAGTAACTTTGGAAAAAAAATTCTAATGCACTGTGTGCCTTTTTATGGAGTGAAGAGATTTGGGACTAGATCGTAACTTTTGGATTCCAGCTCTTCTTCTATCCATGATGTTTGACTTGAGTTTGAGGATCTTCCAGTCAAAAGCAATGCTCTCAGTCTCAGTAAAGACGAGCTCTTGATTAACTTTGTGCTCTGAAAGATGTTTGGTTTCATAAATATCTCACTAAATTAAAAAAACGGCAATCAAAAATGATTGTCTTCCCTTTCTCTTTTTGTGCTTCCTCCTTTCTGACAAAGCCATCCCTTCTAATTTCTCCTCTATTCCCCTCTGTTTTACATAAAGAGTCATTTATTAGCAAGTAAATAATAGAGAATGTTTATTGGATGATCAGTTGTTGAGGGTCTCTGATCTCGGTGCACATAACAACCAGCAGGAATCTTTATTCATGGCTATGCTCTTGCGCACATGTTGCGAGTTAGGTAAACACATTATCAATTCCGTGGTAAAAACGGAGTCTCAGAGGAAAAGCTTACCCTTTGTTCATGCTTCCCCTTTCACGCTCTGTCTGCATATCTGACTCCTTCTTTTTCATTGTCTGGTTTTGGTCTTTTCTATCGACATCAGTCTCTCTACTCTTTAGTCAAAGAAAATCTCATCTTCCTGAGACAGTCTTGTGTCACTTTCACAGTTTGGGTTGAAATATAACATGAATCTTGAGATCTGAGATCATGATAAGGTGAATCAGTCACTAAGTATTGTGAATTATGTCAACAAACTGAAGATATAAACCGTTTGTTTTTAAAGCCGTCAGTGTCATTAAAAGCCTAAATTTAAAAGAAGTGGCTTGCAATCAATAGAAACAATTTGGTTGTTTTTAGTGTGTATTTTTGTGGTGTGTGTGTGTGTGTCTAGCTCACCCCAGCTGGTCCGTCAGGTTCCACAGCACATTGGGTGTGGGCATTAGTGGTGAACCATCGTACAGAACCACTGAAGCTCCAACTGCCAGAGCGGACACCAGCCAGTTCCACATCATCCAGCCGGTCTGTGGACACAAACATAGAAAACAACGGTGAGTCCATCTGCTGCAAATACTTTTTTTGCAAACATACAACTTCCTGTGGACTGAGAGTCATTTGAAAAAATGCTGCTGTTGTCACAGATACTCCACCAAATGCTCGAAAGAGAAGATCCAAAGATTTTAGGAAAGTCCATCCCTTGTTAATGTTATGGACAAACGTGCAGCTATAAGTTTGCTTTTGGTGTAGACAGCAGTGAAGTGAAGTGTTGTGAAAATCTTGTGCAGGAGAAACCAGCAAGTTTTCGTCATATTTAAAGCTCAGAACTGGTGGCGCAGAAGTTGCTGTGAACATTAGTTGTGTTTATTTGTTAAGTTTGGGAAGTAGGATGGGGATCCAATTTCAAAAATGAGAAATAAACTTACAGATCCAAATAATTTCAACTATACTTGTAAAAAAGAAAAACATTTATCTAGTATAAATTTATGGGCTGAGATTTGTGCCACTGGAAACTGAATTTGAATTATTACAAAATTTAATTTCAGTTCAACGTAGCACAACCATTACGTCATCTATGAGGAAGAGTAATCAAGTACAGATTCACAGACATCCTCTTCACGTCTGTGAAAACTCCTCTACAGTCTGTGGCTGTACTCCTTGCCTGAACAGATTGAGCTGAGATAGCGCCATTTCTGTGATATTTGATGCCATCTGACTGAATAATCAGTTTTGCTTGAAACTTAAGTTTTTGTGAATCTGTGCTTGTTTACTCTTCCTCATAGATGACGTAATGGTCATGCCACGCTGAACAGAAGCTGAATTTAAGGAATATAAGAGAGCTGAATTTACAGGTAGGTTAAATATGATTTCATAGCAAATAAATTCAGTTTCAAAATATGAAATTCAATTTCAAATCATGCTTTTCAAATTCAATGTAATTATAACTCAGTTTCTAGTGGCATAAATCTCATCCCATAATAGTTCCTGTATCTTTTAAAAGCTATGTTATTACAAATACCCTGCAGCTCCAGTTCATGTCACCATGTTTAACATCATCTCAGTGTGTTGGAATATTGACGGGACTGTTAGCACTGTAGACACCATTGAACTGGTCAGAAAATCAATTAGCTGACTGATGGTAATTAATGAACTATTATAATAATCCATTAATCGTTGAGGTTGTTTACCAGGTGTCACTGGGTCTTGAATGTGTGAAACAGACAAATCAATGCATCTCAGTTTGACTGTCAACATCAGTGTGGGCTCTGAAAACATCTGATGGTCATATCTCAGCAAGCCACCAATGATAACTGCATTATAGTGTATTATAACTTTAACTAAACAGACAGATATTCAGCTAAAGGATTGACTTCATTAAAGCTGGAGTTCCTCTGGTCAGATGAAAGGTTAACTCAAAGTAAACATTAAACGCAATCCGTTTCTAATGCAGGAAAACCTGAAGCTGATGTGCCTCAAAAGCCGAACTTCCCAGGTTTTTGCATGAATAATGTTCTTGTTTCTGAATGAGGCACTGTTTAAATGAGAACAGCTGTTTGAATCAAAGTTCAAGAAAAAGAGATTAAGATTATCTTTGGAGCTGAAATCTTCCAGGAACAACCAAAACCCCCTGCACAGCTCTGACCTTCAGGACTCTCAGCTGCTTATTAGAAAACCTCTGCATGTTTATGTGCACATGGGCTAGTTTGTGACTTGACTTATGATTACACACGTCTTGATGTGCTTTACATTCTGTGCTCACCAGGAAGAGCCAAGAAGAAGCAACAGGAGGGCTGCATGTAGTTCACCATGTGGACTACATGCAGCACGCTGCACGTGTGGCGTTCTTTAGGAAGCACCTACCGTGGTGTAGTAAATGATGACATCACTGCTATTCATATTCCCATGTAGGATGTGTTCTTTCAAGTGTTGGATGAGCGTGCCCTAGAGAGAGAGAGAGAGAGAGAGAGAGAGAGAGGGAGAGAGAGAGAGAGAATAGAGAATCTTTAAATACATTTTTTTCACAACGCCGACATTCAGTCTTCTAATTATACCCGTTTGCTTTTTAAAAGGTTTCACACCTCCATTCTAAGTTGTGCAGAAAATGTTTAAAAACAGCACACCTTAGCACTTCTTTTGACAAAGCAGAGCAATTTGTGCAAAGTGTGAATTATTCCGCTGTCACAAAACCCATCACACTCTGACAGGTTATTATCGCTGGTGGTAAGTTTAAGCGGTACGATTTGTGTGAGACTCTGTGCTTTAGCCCAAGTTCCTGTTTGCATAAACAGGTGCTGAGTTTGTGTGTGTGTGCCTGAGTGTGTGCATATTATCTTTGGCAGAACTCAGCTGCCATACCCGTCCTTTGGTGCGTGCCATCTTGCCACACACAGCGTGTTAACAGAGCCGTAACAAAGCAGAAAGCACAACAGTGTCAGGGCTAATTGGGAGAGCCAGCGAGGACTGCCAGCGTCGCGATACAAAATGTTTTCAGCGACGCATTACTATCCAATTATCGGCAGCATGGGAAGATGGAGAGAGCACAAAAGAACGAGATAGAGGGGGAAACAAAAGGGAGAGGAAACAGAAGAAGATGGAGAAGAGAAGAAATAAAGCTGGGGAAAACTTCCAGAGAGAGTCTGAAAAGCAAACTGGGTGGAAAACGTAGAGACAGAAAGAAAAGCTAAGGTAGAACAGATAGAAGGGTAACAGTGGAGCGAGAAAGAGACGAAAAATTACAGAGTAGAGTTTCTGTGGAGAGCGAATATTTTGTGAAAATGTGTGAATGCATTTGTTTGAGTGTGCTAAATCATTTTGAACGTTTGAGTGTTTCAGCCTTCAAAAGAGCAGTCATCCTTTTGAAATCACACATTCATCTCAGCATCACATCACACCTCACACAGACGCTGTATGCAGCAGGATAAAAATGTCATTCATTCACTCCCCTGAGAGGGAATAACCTTTCTAAGATCTTCTGATGGAGGTTTGCTGCCTCCCTGTGGTGAAAAATGGAACTAACTTTAGGGCTGGACGCACTGCTCCTGTAGAAAAGCACGACAAGAGACAAACTTTTTGGAAATAACCGTCAAGTTTGATCAAAACTAAAAACTGCTGCTTAAAATAAGGACAATGAAGATGATGTTCACAATGTCTTTCTCACCATATAACTGAGCTGATTATTTCTACCATGACTACATCTGTTTGATATCTATAGTAATATTTATATTATTATCTATTTTTTGCTTTGTTGCGTAAATCTGGCATCACCGTCCTCTCAATCTGTCCTCATGTGTATTTATATAAATAATCTGGACTGGATGTAAAACTGCATGTTTGTCTTTCCAGTGAGCTTTGCAAACAGATGTGATCAGTGTGTGCTAACATGAGTGTGCGTGTGTGACAGCTGCAGCCAATCCAACCCTTCTGGATCACAAACAAAAATCAGAAAGGAAATAGAGACAACATTTTCCCCCCATTCTCTTCTTTCAAATAAATGAGTCACACAAAAGAATTAAATTATTACAGGACAATCACTGGATCAGTCAGTGAGAATATTCATGAAACGTTGAGGTTAGTGCGATAAACTGTTTGTATCAGACAAAGGTGAGTGAATTACAGGTTTTGTCTCATGGAGGCTGGCTAGTTTCTTACCCCTGCAGAGTGGACCATGCATTTGGGAGCTCCTGTGGTACCAGAGGAGTACATGATGAACAGAGGATGACTGAAGGGAAGCTGCTCAAACTCCAGCTGGGGGAACTGGTCCCCTTCCCCACGCCCAGAGGCCAAGAAATCATCGATAAATACACTGCACAGGCAAAAACAAAACAAAACAAAACAAAAAAAACAGGGGATATTAGTCAGTATTCATTAAAAATTTACGTGTTTTCAGTCTATTTAAGTGTCTCTGTTTCGACAGGTCAGAACAGCAGCATTCACAGACACACTCACCTGTTGGGGATCTTGGAGAGGTCAGTCTCCTGTTTGGAGCGAGCGTAAGGAATCACCACGACTTTCTTCAAGTCGGGGAGACCTGTAGAGAGAGAGGAGAGACACTCAGGCTTTGTTTTTCCTCACACAGTGATCCTGTGAAAAGTTTAAATGTTTCCCAGAAGGATCTCGATGTTTTTCTCTATAAACATGTAAAATATTTTGTCCCTTCACGGAACCTCCTGAACATTTCCTTTAGTTAAAAGCTCAAATATGCTGAGCAAGTCTCTGGACAGTCCTGTGATTGAGGAAAAAATCCTGTTTCATTCAAACTTTTCTTTCTTTTGTGTATTAACTGTAAATATCAATCACTTGAGAAAGCCTAAAGAGCGACATTGGTTCACTTGGAAACACTTGTGTGGTAGAGTTGATTGATTCTCATCCAGAAGTTGTGAGTTCAGTCCCAGGTACTACTGCCTACATGCCAGTGTCCTTGGGCTGGATATTTCACCCCAAATCTGCCCCCTGGTGGCTGTAGAATTACTATGATGTCGTGTAAAAGTGCTTTGGGTGGAGAAAACATGTTTTCTACATTTTTCACTTGGTTAACTGCTTTAAATGTGCAATAAGATTTAAAGAATAAGATTTGACTCTACTTGGAATAAAACCAGAAACTTAATAAAAAAGCATCCTTTATATGATGTTATGAGAAATAAAAAATCAGATCAGTTATGCAGCTGAGAACCTTTAACAACACTGATCAGCTTCTCCATATGGTCGTGTGTTTTGCCGTTGTAAACCACAGCGGACACAGAGAAGATCAGCTTGGGTTGGATTTGAGAGAACCTGTCAAGGACACCCTGAAACGATAAAAACCAGACAGACAGGGAGTAAGAATAAGATGGAGAATAGATTAGCAGACAAGCATCAAGTCTGCAAAAGCTTTACAGGGAACGAGGGAGATAAAATCTTGTTGAACTGTGGCACAGAAGGCACACAAACACGATATGGAAATGGTCTCATTTGACAGATGTGTGCTTATACAAGTAAGAGGAAAGCAGGAGTAACTTTTCAGGAAAGATCTATTTCCTGCTCCATATCATCTATCCACAGGTATGGTTAACATTACAAAACAGTCGTACATTAAAGAGAATAAAAGACTTGTGACAGAAATAAAAGCTGTGATGAAGCAAAACATAAAAAGAACATCATAAAAAGTCTGAACACTTTGTATTTCACACCTTAATTTGTACAATACAACCTGCTGAAAGCTGTTCTTTGATAATATTGTCAAATAACCTTTCTGAAAGTAGCACCACATTTTACAGCACATGTACTACTGCAACTGGCCACATGGGGCAGCAGAGCATCAGAAATAGAAGCACAGGTCAAGCTGATAAAAAGGCCACTGAGAGCAGAGAAAATAGAACTCCTGCTCTCCCATATAACAAACACCTTAATGCTCCTTTAGTTGTGCATACGTGTTTGTCTGCACATGAGTCTGCTTCAATCCCTTATCATGATTCAATACTGTAAAAGAGAAAACAGATGGGAAACATTCTTTTCTCATTTAAGCCAACAGTTTTCCAGTACTTACTGATGTGTTACAGCCCTGAGAGGAAAACTGCCTCATTTAACAGCAGATTGAGTCGTTGTATTTAAGTGTATTTGCACTTGGAAAAAAAAATCTTTTTAAAGAAGGAACGCCCTTTGTGGGGAATTTGTTTCCATTCTAAAATCTTATTTTAGAGACCAAAATGCATTGAGAAATAAATAATTGAAGCTTTTTAATCAGCAACCATAGATGAGGAAATAAAATCACCAAACAGCCCTCACATTGACTCCAAAGTCGACAGAAGTGGAGCTCCAAATTGCTCCGATGCTGGCTGCTGCTAACATGGCCTCCACTGCATGGATACCATTGGGAAGGTACCCTGTTGTGGACGAGATGGATGAAAAAAAAAAATTAGAACAACTCAGTAATCCAAAGACCCACGTAAGAAATAAAAAAAGAATAGCGATTAAAGCATTTGAAGCCTGGTAAGCCTGCAGAGAGTCACATTTTTAATAGTATTGGTCTGAACTTGGTGTGTTTAAACTGACTGTCACTGTCATAACTTAGTGGTTTTAAATTTGTATTGCAAACCAAGATTGATAAAGAATAATAGAAAAATCAAAGGTGTGGCTTTCGTCTCAGTTTTTTTTTTTAATCTAAACCTTGCATAAAAAGTAAGGAAATCTGTGTTTGGTAGATTATTTCTTTCTTGTAACAATGCTTCTTGGAGAAAAATCTTATGAAGTTGTAAAGCCTGTTTACTTCCCATTTAAAAAAAGACACTTTTGTAAGAAACTTGTATTTGTACTAACAATTCAACAATTTATTCAATTAAACAGAAGCCTCAGTAGCCAATACGTCTTGATTTTACTGTCAGAGGCAGAAAAAGCTGTTTGGCATTGGCAGCGAAGATTCTGCAAGTTTTTCATAGGTGTAACTCACATACACTCAAAAAAAAGAAACATTGACTTTAATTAAAATGTTCCATTTTTCAACTCAGTTGACCCTAAAGTTATCGTTTTCAACCAACAAAATACATTTACAACGAACTGGGTGACATGATAAATTTAATTAAAGCCGATCTTTCATTTTTTTGAGTGTACTCAGCTCATGTTCCTTACAAATGTGGCTCCAATTAAACGGGCTTTATAACAGTATAAGATTTACTGCACAGAAGCGTTGTTACAACAAAGAAATAATTTACTTAACAGAAATTTCCTCTCTTTTCATGCTAAGTTTATTTTATTTGTGTGCCATAGAAAAAGAGAAAAATAAGAAAAATAGTAGAGGTAGGACAATACTGAGCAAAAACCACCAGGACACCATGAGGAGAGTGAATAACAGGAAGTGATAAAAAAAAAGATGGGGCGGGAGAAAAAGGATAAATGAATATCAAACAGGGAAGAGAGTCCACTTCATTCCTAATATGCTGGACTGAGATCATAACTGCCATCTGTCTTTAATATATTCATGGATCAATACAAGAAATGGGGCTCAAGGACACAACGGGTCTTTTTACATGATGGACAATCAATAGAAAGAGAGAGAGTGATAGAGATAGAGAGACTAAGACATTATGTTTTAACAGGATTAGTTTATTAACAGTTTATTTTAAACTCTTTATATCAATGGAGCCCTTTAGTTATCGCAAAAGTCAGACTTAATGCAGTCTTTTGTAATAAAATGTTTTGACCAAATGTTGCTAAAACAGCCAATAATGTAGAGTCAGAGGAAAAGCATGGCTTGTTCAGTTTAAGTACAGTAGCTCTCTTGCTACCTGTGTGTTTGATAAGATAAAGTATAGTCACTGACATAATAAAACCATAAAAAAGCCCCTGGTTACATGTTAGCAGTCAACAGCATCCAACCTGTCACTTCCTGTAAGTCACTGCTAATGAGGCTAATTGGTTGCTATGCTGACTCCTCCTGCGGTGAACAGGACGTTAAACGTGGCAGGAGGTGACAGATCACTATTCTGTCATACCAGCTCTACAGGTGCTCTCAAAAATTATCATCTTCTTACTCTGACCAGGAAATTAGCATCTCGGATCATAATCCTACTGCAACACCCTGAATGACTGCCTCTGAGTTCCTGCTATGAATCACTGTCATAATATGCTGTGGCAATGTCAAAGCAACACCCTGCTAATCCCATCTGATACCAACCAATTATATATATATATAACTAATCTCTGACTGTAGTCCTTGAAAACCTAATTCCAGTCTAGATCTGAAAACTCTCAAGAACCAAGAATTCCAGAACCCTCCTCCGTTTTTTGCATCAATTTAAAGTCATCCTCACTAATTAAACCAGAGATTCTGTATGAAAAGTAACACATTTTGAAACATGGCCGCATGTTTTAGACTCCAAATATGACCCAGAAAGTTTGCAAAAGGATAAAAAAATCCTAAAGCAGGTAAGTGTTCAGTTATTAATCTATTCTTTTTGGAAATTCATCAAATGGTGACGTCACAAGTTGAACAAATTTTGTGTGGACCTACCTTTCCTTGTTTTCATGTGACTTTTTCTTTCTAAACAAGCTGTTCAGAGCAGCCTGTAGTCTCATAGTGGGATTCCTCCCGCACGAGTTCGAAAACATCAACATTTTAACCTTATATTTGTATATAAAAAGAGAAGCAGAATACCATTTTAAGGGGGCTTTAAACTATCAGGAAGTTACAGTCAATAGGAAAATGAAGTTCTTGATGATGGGGTTTTGAACGCGTTTCACTGCCCCTGTAGTTGGAAAACTACATTAACTCACGCATTACTGCCTTATACTGTATCAGCTCAAAGTTCTGTTAGATGTCAAACCCAGCTTTCTGCTTTAATGATGAATCTGAGGCGAAAACAAATAAAAGCAGCAAAAAGTAGTTCTGGCATTATAAAACAACTTCTCTGGAAGACTTTAGGATAAGGCTGACGCACAGAACCTGGATGTGAGAAAAGGAGACTTAACAAAGGTCTTCACTAGAACTCAATTAACCCCACAGGTGCAATGTGGAACTAACTAACAGCAACATCCAATCAGATTACTGCTGTGACGTTCAAGTTTAATTTGGCAGGTATTCTGATATTCCTGTTTTAGTCACCAGAAAATTATTGGGTGGAGTCTTCTTTAAGATGTTATCTTTACAATGGTAGTTAAATACCTTATGTCATTCTGCAGCTGATGTACTGAGGTCAGAGATGCTCTCTCTACATTTCATACTGAACTTTGCAGTCATGTTTTAGTAGTCCTTTTCTATCAGTCAGCTTTGATTATCTTTAATTCTTTAAAAGACTTTTAAAACAACTTTTGGTTTAAAGAAGCAAGTAAAAAAAGTCTCTGTTGGTAACAATTTTCTAACCATTGTTGTTCTGTTAGTATGGCTGTTCTTAGCAAGCCAACTATCTCCAGAGAAGAAGAGTGAGCTTCAGCAAAAAGACATTCTACTGGTTGACCACTGTCTTTCATTTCAGCTCCTTTTTTAGAGACTGCAAGTTCCCTTGAAGTTCCCATATTTCAGTATATTTTCCTTATGATGCCACTGTAGATTTTCTTGACTTCATTTATATGATTCAACAGAAAAAGCCTGTTTTAGCAGAGTGCGTTTTCAGTGACATAATTCAAAGATGTTATAGTGGATACAAGCTCAGTAACAGGCTGAAGTGTAGAGGATATCAAACCATCAAGAAGGAAAGTGTGTGTGTGTGTGTGTGTGTGTGTGTGTGTGTGTGTGTGTGTGTGTGTGTGTGTGTGTGTGTGTGTGTGTGGGCTCATGCTCTGTAATAAAGCTTGGCTGGTTTCATCAGCTAAGTGCTTATATATCTCCTGGATTACAGAGCCTGACAAGAAATTTCTGTTACAGCCAGAGGACAAGGACATTTGTGTCTCTAACTCTCTCACACACACACACACACACACACACACACACACACACACACACACACACACACACACACACACACACACACACACACACACACACACACACACACACACACACACACACACAAGTGTGCAAAAATATTCATGCTGAAATGCTGAGCAGCATTTTAACATATAGATTCATGTTTGGATATGTTTTGAAAGTAAACCTCAAGGGAAAAAAGAGGCCTGGAGTAGCTGGATCTCTCTTTCTTGCTCTCTGAGGGTCTCCATCCCAGTTCACCCTCTTCCTTCACACCTCTCCCTCTATCCCTCCTGTCGTTCTAATGAGATTCCCACAGAGCTCAAGTCATTAAGCTAATGGATTTCCCGAACTAGAGTATCTATCTTCACTCTGAGCACACACACACACACACACACACACACACACACACACACACACACACACACACACACACACACACACACACACACACACACACACACACACACACACACACACACACACACACACACACACACACACACACACTTCTATCCACTGCCTGGTCAGTCCTGGACAGGAATGCTTAATACACTTTCAAGAACAGCAGCCATCTCCAGTTTGTCTGGCTCGGTCCCGCTGCTAAATAAAACTGAATTATTTCTAAACATTTCACAAAAACAAGGCTAATTGATTTCTAATACATTCATTTTGACTGACTGTGTGAATTAAGTCCAAGAGATGGCTTCCGCTGCCCAATTTATCCCCCCAAATTTACAACCCCTTATTCTATTTTAAGTTTTTGTTTACAACAGATTTGAGAGAAAATTACATAGACGTGCAAGAGTTGTTAGCGGATTTGAACATTTCCTGCCTTTAATACCTTTGTTTAATTTCCTTTAATCATTTGACAAGAATTATAAAAACATAAAAGGAGCCGTACAGGATGTGACAAAACATAAGCTGCCTGAGAGATTGACGGCTGGGACGTCTGAGATGCTGTTTGACGACATCTGAAACTGAAGCCACTGATACTGAATCTGCACAAAGAGCTCAATAAACACTATTGTGTCAAAGCTTGAAATGTAACAGAAAGCAGAAAATGAATCAGATTCAGTGACAGATAAGACTCAGTTTGACATCTGACAGCTGACTGACTCTTCTGTTCATCTCAACATGTAGGCTTTGAATGAAACCCAAACCAAACCTGCTTCAAGTGTCCTGTGACAAAGTCATGAGTATGATTGAATGTTGTCTCTAAGTTATCCTTAGGTGTTTGTGAATGGTTGTTTGTCTCTATAAGTTAGCCTGTGACGCACTGGCAAACTGTTCAGGGTGTACCCCACGTCTCACCCAGTGACAGTTGTGATAGGATAAGTGTAAAAATATTGGTTGGATTTTCCTAAATTTGGCAAGAATTTTCTTCTAAATCATAAGTAGAAGAAATTCAAGAGGTCAGACTTCCAAGTTCTGATCAAAATGCTCAAAGGCTGGAGTCTACACTCACCAAAGTATCATGGGGTGTGATCATAAAGCCTCTTAAAGCAGCCAAAGTTTTGTTTATTTTCTGAATTCTAGTCAGCAAATAGTTCAGTTAAGGTCTGATATAGTTTTGTTTCACAACATTTGAGGAATTAATATTGATAACTCAGCAGTTCCAATAGTTCAATAAGCATCTCCACAGGCAGCAGTGTGGCAACAAGCCACACAACTGTGATAAGCTCTACGAAGCCTTTCACACACTGATTGTTTGTGGGTTGGACAAAAAAGTGAAATATATTTAAATGCCTGTTGCTACAGTTCTGGATGGTGAATAGTGCGTTATAAGAAAATCTGGATCAGTGTTCGAAATGGAAAGGAAAGATCTCTCTCAGCAATCCCTCCCTGTCCAAATATGAACTCTGAAGAAATAAACGGTGACATTCAGAGAGAGCTGCAACCTTTGCCAAGACAGCCAATCCTGCTCAAAAGTAAACACACACATACACTGACACACACACACACACACACACACACACACACACAGCAAAGGCAAAAGAGCTTATGTCCACCTCATGCTGCAACCGGTTTAAAATAAGGAAGTAAAAAAGTGACAGGGGAGGGGAAAATAAATGCATCAAGAGGAAAGCAAAGAGTGATCATATTACTTCATTTGGCTGGTAGAAAAGTTACATTTGAAATTCTGATGTCATCTTGTTTCCCTTTCTGAAGGATGGAGGGAAATAAATCAGAGACTCACCTACGACCCTGTCTCCAGTCTTAACGCCCATCTTCCTCATGGCTGCAGCAAACAACGCCACGTCACGCCTCAGCTCCCCGAACGTCACCTTCACAATCTCCTCATTTTTCTCCGCTGGGTGTCGGATACAAAATAAGAACAAGTGAGACACAAAGACAGAAAAAGAGAGAGAGAGAGAAACATTCAGAAAATGAAAAGAAAAAAACTATCTATGAGAAATTCTGAAAGGGTATCACAAGAAGATAGTCATCCTTGTTTGTCTGTTGACACAATTCCACAATTCATTTGGAAAAACAAACAAACAAACAAACAAACAAAAAACACATAACAGCAAACCAGATATGACGACATAAATGGAGATGAATTGTGTGGCGGGACGGACAGGAACAGTCTTATTGTCTCTCTAAGTAATAGTTTACTGACATTTACAAGGCTCCACAGCACTGAGACCAATGAGCCTTGTCATAATCACATTAAGGTTGTGTGTGTGTTTGTGTCTACATGAGTGTGCAAAAAGTCCACTCCCCCTTGTATACACACAGAGAGGCTGATAGGCTGATAAAGAAGGGTCCATCCATTAGTTTGTGACAGGTCTAGGAGATGGAGCAGGCAGCAGCAGCAGCAGCTAATCTAATAACACGGTGACGTGTGCAGCCCTGCGCTCACCGCTGCATCCATTCTGTCCTGCCTCACTTCTCTTACATACACATATTTATCCATTCATCCTATTTCAGTTTAGGGATCAAACAGAATGAAATCTGCTAAACTTGGGGGAGATAAAAAAAAACTGAACTATGATACAAATAAATCGGCATGATACTATCAGGTACTTTACTTAAAAAATAAGATACAAAAAGATACCTTATGTTACAGTATGATACGATATATGATGATATGATACGATACAAAATGATGAAATGATACGTTAGGATATGTTACAAAACAATACAAAAGAAAGTGATACAAAGTTACAAAGTGATATGATGGGAAAAGATGCAGTACAATAAGATGCAATACACTGTGTTATGATATTAGACAATACAACTAGAGAAGCAAAGATAAAACAAAGCAAAAGAAGATATGTGATACAAATAACCACCAATAGCTGTCAAATTTCTATAATCTACTTCTCATGTATTTATTTGATTATTATTACTATCAGTTGTCTTGTCTACTAGTTTATTCCTCTTCTTGGATGATCTGCATTACTCTTTATTTAGGATGTGCTCTTGGTCTTAGGGATGGGGCAAAGAAGCATTACCTGTGGGTTTAATCATAGACTTTTTAATAAATGGAACAACAAACAGAGTTTGGACGCAAAACCTGGACGGGGGCCATATTGGAAATGAGGCGGGCTTTGAGCCTCCATACGAACAGTTATAGGGTGTCAGCCTGTCAATCAGGTGAGCTATGCCTCTGATTTGGCGACCCTGCCATCTTAATATCTTCTAAACTGCAGATTTAGAAAAAAGCTCGACCCCTATACAGTGTGTGCCGTTTGTGAAACTAGCGATTCAGACTGGAGACATTTTTGTACCAGGCTGTAAAAATGTTTATTTTTGCTGTGAAAATGACTTTTTTTCGGCTTGGTTGTATTTGGTTTCCGGTACTTCCAGAGCCTCAAGTGGACACTCAACGAACTGCAGACTTCCACATTGCCTATATGTCACAAACTCAAAAAAAAAAGATAAATAAAGTTGTATAAAAATAGTACTGTGTTGTGTGACAGACAGCACATACAGTGTAGGTGAGTGCAAAGCTGAGGCAGGTAAGTTACCGTGTATCAAAAATCCACTAAGCAGCATATACTCACTTGCAGCATAGAGAGCGACTTTGTCCTGGTCTGCATGTTTGAGCAGGTTCTCAGCGTAGTTAAGTCGAGCCCCTTTAAACCACTCTGGAGCATCTGAGATCTGTTTGGAAATGTCCACAACCTGGTGCACGCCCATTAAACACACACACACACACACACACACACACACACACACACACACACACACACACACACACACAGAGGAGAAACACAGTACTGTCAGTGACCAGAATGGTATATTTACTGTCACAGGTTGAAGTCCCAAACTGAGAATGTTACAGCCCTGTATGAAATTTACAGAAAATTGATACAGAGATATCACTGTACAGGGAAAAGTTTCTGGGTTGTGGTCTGAAATAAATGGGGCTGTGTGAGCACAAAACTCAAAACTGAAACTCGCTGCTTCACATACTCTTCATGCAAATCTATTCACCACTGCAACAGATACTTAGATGAATAAAAGTAGTTATAAAAATCCTCTCTCACTGTAATAAAATATGTTTGACATCAGTGTCAGTTTGTTGTCTGTTGTACACTCACCAGAGTATAAAGGTATTATTAAACCGTTTGCTTAAAGAAACAACATGTGGCCAATGCAACGTGGACAGTTAAATTCATGTGTACAGTAGGGGTGTGCTGACAACATGGCAAAGCACTTTGAGCTCAGATACTATTCATAAGAGCACACAGCAACTTAAGTGTCTGTATCCTGGAACTAAGGAGAGTAAAGAGGCTTGAAAGTCACTTATTCTTTGAATACACACATGAATATGATTCAATGCTGGCTTTTCATGAATTAAACAAATACAACTTTAATCTCAGCCAAAGAGTTTTATAGGCTGGCTTAGACTTTTATAGGAAGTATCAAAAGGAAGTTAAAGAGTTTCATGAATTAACAATGCATCCTTAAGTGGAGTGAACATTATGTTTTGACTCTATTTCCACTGATAGGAAGACAAAACTGATGTCTCATCCCAAAACACTGACAACACTGGGACTTGTTCATGTACTTGGAAACTGTAGGGGTCAAATGTTGGTCCAAAAATACAGCTGGCTTATCGAAAATCTGAAACCCTAAATAGTTTGTGCTATCAACAAGAGAAAACAGGATCAATAACCTATATACATAAGTTCTGTGCTCTTTAGTTTAACCAGAGAGACCAGCTTTAGATCACCTCCACCTATCACATACTTAAGGTAAAGTTCAGGTACGATGCAGCACGAATAAAATCTCTGCAGCAAATCATTTCAGTCAAGAAGGAATGAGTCATGATTTTTGATCATTTGATCAAGAATCTAGTAGCTCATGTGACCATTATACTACTTTCAAAATATATTTTATTTTTAGTCTTATGACGGCATGCCTATAAAACTAGCACATGGTGACTGTAGCCCCTCTGTTAGCTGTTTGCTAATTGTTGATTTAAAACAAAAGAAGAATAAAGAATGAGGCAAGATAGTAGTAAAACCTGTTGTTCAGTGAGTTTCAAAACTAGAGAAAACTGCAGACACTGCTGATTTTAAAAAGTCTCTGAGAAAAGAAGAGCTTCTTTGACATAATAAACAAAACCGAGGCCAAACTTTGATAAGATCAAAGTAGCATAACATATAACCTGCAGCATTAGTTTCTGGTGACTATTGAACAGTATAGGTGGTGACCTGTAAGGAAGTTGAAATTTACGACCACTGAAACCAGAAAGCTCTCGAGAGCTTAAATGCCTGTCAGTCTCTGCTTTACAAGATGGCTCAAGATAACTTTTAGATGGTGTTATTTAAATAATTGATTGACCTTTGTTTTTTTTATATTATTATTACATTAACACCGTGACTCACCTCTTCATACGGTTTGGAGCTGAGGACTCCACAAAAGCGCCACACCTCCGCCCAGAATTCTGCATAACAATCCGTCGACCACTGGTACAAGTCGTTGTAGTTGACTTTAAGACAGAGAGTACATACACTTCTTGGCAAAATTAAAAAAAAAATGAAGTGACCCATGGAAAATCATACAGATTCTACTGTCAGCAAAATTTATAAATACTGATTAGAAAGAGCATCATGGTTGGAAATCAGCTCCCATTGTTTCACCAATAACCATTAAAGGCACAAAAAAAAACCCTGGCTTTTACTTACATTTAGTGGCTGAGAACAGTTTTACTTTACATAGTTTGCTGTCAAAAGTTCATTTTAAGGTTAAAACACATTTTCCTGCCATAAATGAATGAATTAATAACAGAAAACCTTGCTTGACATCCCACGCTCCACCTTGCAAATAGTCTTGATCCCATTGGAATTCATCAGCCCTGCAATGACGTTTTTCCTATTTGTCAATAAAAAAGGTAAAAAACTAACAAACAAACAAAAAAACTACCAACTTATTCGATAATACAGGCGTAAAACAGAAAAATGTCAAAAAAGTGACGCATTTGCAGCCTCTGTTACTTTAAATCCAACACTATGATGCTATTCTTTGTTTTGTAACAATACTTGAGGGATCGTTGGATTGCAAACAAAGAGAGAGGCCTGGAGACATCTCCTTTGCTTCTGCGGAAGCATTTTCACATGTTTTGGCATGTTACTCTTGATTATAGAAATGGAAAATAGCTGACGGATCAAACTAATCAAAATAAGCATCAGCTCCAGCCTTAGAGGGGCGTTTCACTGCTGCTTTGATGCCTCGACTAACCTATCTGCTCTCCAATGATCAACATGCAAAACAGAAAAACGATAGAGGAATGTTTTAAGATGCATAGTATCATGTTCAACATCTGTATCACTGCACTCCCTCTCCTATCCCTTCAATATTACGTAACCACCTTTTCCCAGTACGACACCCGGCGGGTTTGACAGCATTCTTCCTTCAGCACGTTGACCAGGTATAACAATTACAACATGCTCTGTGTTTGTGAACCTAAACATATAAGGCATAAAAAAAAATTAATAGTTGTGCACAAACATAAACGGTTGAGAAAGACCCAGTGCATCGTTATAAATGAATCTTTATGTACACCTACAGTGTCGTGTGTTATTATGCTGAATCACTGGCTCTTTAATTACCTAATTATCTTAGATAGCTAAATGGCTGCACAATGTAGCTAGCTTAAAACGCTACTGCAGATACTGGTCATAAAGAGGTAATTACGCGACATGCTTTTGAATAGCAGTGTGAAATACTGAAAGGAGCACTGTTTAGCTCATATAACCGGCTTCAGCCTCCGTTTTGCATTCATTCAAACAGCTCACTGTCTCCTGTTCTCTGTCAGCGTCTGGCTCCTTGTCTCCCTCCCTCCCTCCTCCCCTTTCCTACCCTCCTTACTCACCCAGATTAAGCCCGAAGTCCCCGTTGACCTGTATCCTAAACTTGTCCATCTGTGTGTTCTTCTTGGAGTCCGGGTACCACAGCACCTTGCTCTCCATATCCATAATTGAGTCGCTCTTGCTCTCCGTGTCTTTAGACATCTTTGTTTTTTTTTCTCTGTCGGCTTCCAAACAACGGCTAACGTGAGGTCACGAGCGCCTTACTTGAGGTAACTGTCCGCAGAGGTGAGGGCTCGTGTCCTGCTTAGTTAAATAGCTCCAGACCTGCAGCGCCACAGCTAGCAAGGCTCACTGTCAAATAGAAGCGTGGGGCTGAATAGGAAAACTGACAGGCCACGCCCCGGCGTCATGACGTAGAAGAGCAGGTGAGTTCAAGAACGCGCAGTGTTTAATACTGACACTGCTGTTAAAAAATAATCTCCGATAAAATTACCCATAGTTGAAAACTCACTCTCGTAACTCACGCCGTAAATCATAATAATAATAAAAAAAAAAAAACTTAACACAAATCACAAATCGCGTGAAATGGTACTGGAATGAGGTCAGGCAGAATTTTTATTCTATGTTCAAAACACATTTTTATCGACTTTTTTGTCCCAGAAGATTTTATTTTATCCTGTTTTATGTCTCAAAATTCTGCATTTTTTTCTTCTCACGCAAGATTTCAAATATTTTACATTTTCCTTCAATTTTTTTTTATTTTATTTACCCCCCCCACACACACACACACACACCCTTACTTCCCTTTACCTTTATCGGTTTGTGGGTTTTGGGTCCCTTTTTGCTTTTGTTATTTTTATGGTTTTAATCTTGTCGCCCTCACAATGCCCTTTTATTTTTCTATCCTTTTTTCTGTTTTTCTGTTTTGTGAACTGTTTTTCTGAAGTGCTATAAAGGGGCATATTAAGACAGGATTGTTCCTAAAATTACCTTGTTTGTGCTAGTAAAACAAAATAGAAAATATATTCTGTGGATTATTTATGAACAAGATTGTAATTTGCAACCATGGAAGTCTTGAACATCCCCCCAATAACACAATTTTGTAGTCAAATCCAATATGCACGCGGTTAACTTGCCTGTCAAAACGAAGGATTCTGATTGGTCCTTAACAAACTGGTTCCACATCAGCCGACAGATCAGTCTATGCCGGGGGCGTTTCGTTACAACATGACTGACGTTTCGTTTCATCTATGGAAAACCGGCTTCTGCTCTTCAAAAGAGTTATATCAGCCAATCAGAGACTGGGTTTATATGAGTTCTTCAGAGGTGTGCCCAATCAGAAAGTGTGAAAAGCGACCCTCCTCAATGTCAGATGGTCCCATTCGAACTGTAAGTGATGGGACATTTGTCTCAGACAGGTTGAGGCAAAATTTATTGCCCCATTTCACGTTATTTCTCAACAGACGGTAAAAGGTTTTTTTTTAAATAATAACTATTTGATGTCCGTGTCAAGTTTTCGCGACTGTATGCCTGCACTTGGCTTATTCTGTTTGAATTATAAAATTATCCCACCCATCGTCAGTCACAGTTTTCACATTTCCCATTATTCTGAAGGGCTGGTGTCAAAACCGGTTTCAAAAGTTTTAAATAAACACATTTCGATGTTTGAGGATCAAGGTATTCAATCTCCCTCAGGCACTATAGGCGGTCCCAAGTGGGAAGATACATTCTTTCATTCATTCATCTTCTATACCGCTTATCCTATCCCAGGAGCCTATCCCAGCACTAAACAAAGGAATCAAAAAATTTTAGATTTATTTGTCAAATTTACTTGGCTGACTGTTCAGGGCTGATTTAAAGTTACCCTTCAGATTTCTAAACTCTGTGTATCATGTCACAGTAGTCCCGAAGAAAGAAGGATAAACATTATGTTTGGTACAATATTTGGTTGGATAAACACTATGATGTCGTGTAAGTAATATTAAGCAGCTAAACGCGAGTACCAATATTTTGCATCCTTTATTTTTCTTAAAACCACATTAGTTTTAAAAGATCATCTTACTCTAGCTTTAAAGAGGCTTGAGTAAAAGGACCTTGATAAAAGTGTTAGACAGGAAAGGATGTATGTGGTTGTGTCTAAGAGAGATCATTTTCATGAAGACACAATCAAGCATACAGTTTATTTCAATCAGAAATGCCCAAAGTCTAAAACCGAGGAAGTTCATATTTTTTCTGGTATTAAAAGAAGCTTTTGAAATTCAGAGGATATGTTTAGGGCAACATCACAATCCATAGTCATTATCTTTTATTTGCTTGTCTTTTCTACCATATTTGATTTGGTGCTGCAGTACAAAAATGCAGCAAAACAAAGTTTTGTTGTATGACTTGCATATGGACAATAAAGTTATCCTATCCTATCTTATTCTGCCTTGCCAGTTGATTGCATAGACATAGTGAGATACATCTGAATGGAACAATGTCCTAACAAAGTGAAAGTGTATAACCAAACAAGAGCATAGGGCAAATAACACCTCAGCCATTGGAAGAAAATGCACTGAGTAAAATATCTATTACCTAAAAAAAAAAGATTAATATGTAATGGAATTAAGTATCAATCTTTAATTCAGATATCAAGGTTAAATGCATTATATAACAAGTCATAATTTTTATTTACTGTTCCAGTTGTAATCTTTTCAATGATTTCAGCATGTAACATCAGAGAATAATCAATTTGTGCCTGATTTTACTGATAACTGTGACTGACATTTTACCTGACCTAAATTAGAACCTGGCACGACTCTCCAAAGTCATCCTTCCCCACCTCCACATGAGCTCATACCTCTTGCTCTCAAGCCAGAATTCACATTTTGTAACAAGCAAAAGCTGCATCTGTCTTTTTTTGTCATTGTGCAATTCTTTCGCAATAACTGCTCTTTGGATCCTGTGATATTAACTGAGTAACTTTGTAAACTGCCTTGCATTTTCCTAATACCCACATGCACAGTATAACATGCACACTATAATGAACTGTTCAGGTGATGTGGAATTTTACAGCAATATTTAAGTGACACATTATTAAGGATGCAGAATTAGTAAATAGACAATTGATATCTTACTTACTGTGCTTTAGTTGGATGCAGGTGCTTATATCCATTATGATTCTTAGCACAACTTACAGTTAACATGCATTTGTGACTACATTGCCCTGTCTGCTCAATGTCATGAAGACTACTCTGCAAACTAACTGCTTTTTGAGGTTTATTTTGATTTTTGGCTGCTTGTGTTCAAAACAAGTTCTTCTATTCTTTGTGTACTACGTGTGTTTGGTGGTTTCAGAGTGGCAAAAGAAATGAAGGTAAAACATATCTGTCCTTGTTTTACAACAATTGGACAAGGTACGAAACTTTATATACGACTGTAACAAAATAACACAAAAATGGAGGAATAACACACAATGGTTGTTTCTTTGAAAAAAGGAGAAGGTCATTAGCCACTATAGGTTCGTTTATTACCAGACACAAGGATTGTTTTCTGTCCTCTTGTTTTTACACATTACTGAACATATCCATGACCAACTTATGTGGCTAAAATCTAGCTTTCATACTTGCTTTAAACTGTGTGGCCAGGTAATCCTTAAACCTGAATCTGCTGCTAAAAAGCTCCAACTGAAAATAAAGACAAAAAAAAAACCCAAAAACACAGACTTGCTGAATAGCTGAAATGTCCAGTAGATGGCGTACTTAAGCAAAATATTGTGCACTGTCTTCCCCTTATAAGTATGATTCTGAAGTCAAGAGTTTTCATTTCGGGTCTCTATAATTCAGTTGGTGAGGGACATTTGCTTAAATGTTTGGCACCACTATACTTTCAATTAATTCAATTAATAAATAGCTAACATACTTCTGTATAAGTGCAACAAAAAAAGAGTCTAATTTGACCAAACAAGGCAGAGATATTTTGGGTACAAAATGTTCTGAACAGGGCACTGAATGCTTTTCCTGCCAAAGCATGGGATTCTTTCCCCACTCCTAATAAACTATCATGACTGCCTGTGCCCCCGAACTTTTCTGTATTTTGGAGCTAGTATTATGACCTACTAATAGCACTTCAAATGCTTTTTTGCCCTTTCTCTAGGTGACGTTATTGTAGTTAATTGTTTCTTGTGCAATCAAAATGAATGGTTTCCATCTTTATTTTTGTAATCTCTTTCTATTGTTATGATCTCTGCTCTGACCTACCAGGGACTATGGATAAAAATTAAATTTATGGCTAACTCTGGCATATGGGTGCTGAAATGTTCAGTTATATGCACTTACCCTTTAAACAAACAAACAAACAAACAAAACAAACAAACAATAATAAATAAATAAATAAATAAATAAATAAATAAATTAATAAATAAATAAATAAATAAATAAATAAATAAATAAAGTTTCAGACATATAGACACCTTCATGTCCAAGTAAAAAAGATGTTGAAGTCATAGGATGCATAGTTTGCTCATGGGTAAACCCCCAACCCCCCACCCTTTTTAATTGATAATAACTTTATAATACACCTTTCAAAATCAGAGTTACAAGGTTCCTCACAGTCACACCGTATTTAAAAGGGTTTAAGAAAAAACAGGCAGAAAAAACCAGTAATATTAAGATAACCACAATAAAATCTGAAATCGAGTAAATTAAACATTAAAGAACCAGAAATTAGAAGGTCCTAAAATCAATGTTGAAGAAATGTTTTCATGAACTACACCGATTCAGGTAACCACTGCAAAAGGTGACCCACTTAACTTCCATATCTGGCAAATAAAATACACCTGCGGGTTGATTTTTTTCCCGAAAAGCACAAATATGTAATATTTTGCTGTAAGTCTAACTTTCATGCAAACATACACGTTGTAACGTGTCTACATTTCTGCACTTTAACGGAAAGCACGCTTTTTGTATCATAAGTTTTCTACGTCACATGACTGAATCGTGCCCTGACGTCATCACCCTTCACGGAAGTCAGCGCGGTGATGGTGGCGGCCTCGTCAGCCTAGCATCAGGAAGAGGATGTTTGCGTTCAGTGAAAGAATAATAACACCTGTTCATCTGCCGTTATAAGTATTTAAACCACCGTTAAGTTTTTCTTTTGAGCCTGCAGGGAATTAGACAGCGAATTCCTTCACCTGGAGCTTCCCTCTGTAAGTCTGAAGCAGGGCGCTGAGGAAAATGTCCCTGTTCCAGTCGGCATTGGATTTCCTAGCCGGGCCCGGCTCGGTCGGGGCTGCCAGCCGGGACCAGAATGACTTCGTCGGACAGGTCGTAGAGCTCGGTGACATGAAATTGAGGATAAAGAGGGTGATCGCAGAAGGTGAGATATGATACCACCACGAGATATGCCGCTAACTTCTTGAGCTGAGAAGGCATGGTAGCTAACTGAACTAGCTCACAGGCTAACACAACTGACATATTTCAACTGATAGTCAATGACAATACCGATTACATCTGCAGGGCTGTGAGTCACCAAGTAAACATCATCTGATAATTTGGTTTGTAGCATGTACCGTTGAGATTTACTGTTTGAAGAGGGTACATGTACAACTTTAACTTAACGCGTATGCTCTCGTTAAGCTGCAAGTCACATCAAGTTATTTATTCAGCGCACACGCAAAGCAGCATTTTACTCCTGCACCAACTCCCAACTACTGTTTAGCTACATACCTGAACCCTCATCATCATTCTTGGCAGAAAAACCTGTTTGAATACAGAGAGGGATATAAAGAGGTGTATAGCCGTCGTAGAAAGAGCATTTTGAATGAGATTTGTGAATATACGAACACTCTTTGTTGTGTGCTTTTCTTCATGTCTTTCATACGCACGCAGCAGAAGTGTTAAAAATGAAGGATGACACGTGTAATGAAAAAAAAAATCATCAGTTGTGTTGGTTTAAGTGATACTTGAAGTGTATTCATTTGTTGGTATAATAAGTCAGTAATAATAATAATTATTATTTTTTTATTACATGGACTCGAGCCCTCTTTATCTGTCTCTCTCCTTATATCCTTTCTGTAAAATTCTGAGATACTGTTGTGAAAGCAGTATTACTTTAATGATGTGCCTGAGTCTGAATCTAAAACAGTAGTCATCATTTCTTTGTATGCTCTGACTCAAGCAAGAACATGCACAAATCCTCATTTCAGGATTGTACATTAGCTAGCAAGATAATCTTGCAATACTATCACAGTATCATAAAATTATCAACCACAATACAGATTAGATAGACTAGATATACACTAAGCAGCAGATTGGGGTTAATTTCTTGATTTTCTTTAGCAGACAAGGAAACTCAGTGTCAACATACTCAAGCATTGTCTGACCTGTAGGTTGATAAGTTTATATAGAATCCGTAGTTTGGTGTTGCTTAAGACTTTACAGCATGCTACATCCCGCTCTTTGTTTTCTCTTTTTTCCAGAAAAGATTTTAAAATGAAAAATAATTCATTGTTGCAAAATATTCTGATGCTCAACCGTTATCAAGACAAAGGTGGGATCGGTTACACTTTTATCTGATAAGTCATTTGACTAACCTCAGATCTTTTGGTAAAGCTTTTACTAATTCATGCAACACCGATTCATAACAAACGCCATCTCAAGACACTTAGTCTGACATTGAGGTAGTAAGCAAGTCTCCCTCTTTCTGCTAAATACTTATTTTTTACCTTTATAAATGACATGTGACTTACTTGGAAGTTGCAGATTATTAAGAAGTTGTGTCATCACCTTAACTGGGAGAAACTATAAAAATGACATCGATGGAAGTGGTTTTCTGTTGCATAAAATACACACTCATGTGCCCACTTCACACAACTCTGATTCATTTTGTTCCAACTGCATTCTAGATGTATGTGCCAAAACAATATCAGTCTTTTAGATATTGTGACCTGTAAAATCCAGCAGGCTAAAAATGATCACCAATTCAGAAGCTTTTTTTTTACACAGCTAAATAACAACCTGATTTTCGATCTCATTCCTTCATTCAACTTATTCATGTTTTTTTTGTTAAGAAATAGGTCCAAGTTAAACTAAGATGACAAGATTCAGAGCCGATGTCAAAGCTCCAGATCATTTTACATGAATCCTCTGACCCCTTTTATATTCAAATCCTGCTATTTGAAGGGTGTCTTTGTTTCAATTATTCCCCAAGATCTTTGGTAGGAGGAAACAAAGGATGCCTGTTTCCTCATTGTTCTTTTTTTTTTTTTTTTTTTTTTTTTTTTTTTAGGGTCGTGAATAGTTTGTCTACTGTACCAGCCTCTTTGTATCAACAAGGATCATTCAGACTTTGTTATAGTTCACAGAATGGGAGTGAAAATGTGCTGTTGTTAGTGTAAATTTCAGCCTCATGTTTTAATGTTTTGGGAAAGAAAAGTCATTGAACAAGTTTTTGTTGTCTATATTTTAACCCCAGTCAAACACTCTCTCCAACCACTCTGTCCTCTTCAGTTTAATCAGGCAGCGTTTAATATGTTCACATAACAAACAGGTTTTCTCTTCCATCTGTTGGATTGTATAGCATCTTCTAGGCTAATGAAAGAATAGAAAAGTGGATAGGCTGTGCTTTATACCTTAATTAAACATTAAACTTGTAATTTAACACACGCACAAAGATTGTGTCACAGCAATTATTAATAAGTCTGGGCTTAATGGAGTAAGATCTCTTCTTCTTGGTATGCACTGCTTATCTCAGCAGTTGAAATGTGCCCTCCTTGTTTCAGCTCCTTTTTTTACAGCACAAACAGAGGAAAGCATGAAATCCACACAAGGAATGCATACATAATTGAGGCAGAGTGCCTGCAATTACTTATAAATGTAGAGTACATATATGAGAGTTGGCTATATTTTCTGCCACATGTTCACTTAAATGAAAAGTATGTGTTAAGTGGAGGACACAGGCTCATCAATGCCACAAAAGCAGAGTTCTCTGTCGCTCAAGTGTGACCATCAGATTGCTCGTTCCAATCCAAGCCAGGGTCAAAAAATCAGGGCTCACCAAATGAAATCCAATGCACATATTTGGGTATACTTCTTTCTGTAAATAGAGCTCTGGAGATTAGAATGTGGAGTGTACTCAATCAGATTTTCATAGAGCAAAGCAAGGCCAGTCGTTGATTTACACATCACTATGGAAACCTCTCCTTCGTCTTGTTTGGACTGTGGGTTGCTTAATCCTTCTTGTGCACACAGACATGCTTGTGTGAAGAAACTGAAGGCTCTTGTACATGACCTGCGGTGGGTTCTTGATCTGTGTTGAACTAAATGAGCTTTCACCGAAAAATGCATCATTAATGAGTGTAGAAAAAGTCTGTCTGGTATTAGCATTCAGCGTTAGTCTTTATTTTGTAGCAGTCTGCTGACTCACTGACTTGTAGCCAACCTTGCTATGGTGACTTGCCTTTGGGTTGCACTGAGTTTTTCAATTAATTACAATAATATTAAAAATTACTGCAGCCCTGTTCATCAGTGAGTCTGTCCTGCTGTATAGTTTTTTACTGATAAAGTTAGAACACTGTAAAATGTTGACAAAACCATCTAATATAATGGTGTGCAAATCACTGAAACCCCTTTTTTAATTGAAAAAGTGCTGAAACAATATATATCAGACGTTGGACTTGAAATACCAGCAACATGTTTCCAGAATATTGGTGCAGAGGCATGTTTATCATCATGTTGCATCCCACTTATTTTAACTCCACTTTGTAAAAGTCTGAAGACTGAGGAGACCAGCTCCTGGAGCTTAGAAAGTGAATTTTTCTCCCATTCTTGCCCGATAAAGGATCTCAAGTGATCATCTGTTTGGGTTGTCTTTTGTTCCGGTTTTTTTTTTTTTTTTTTTTTTTTTAAGTCATGATATGCAACACGTTTTTATTTTTAATAAGTGACAAGTCAGGACTGTGAGCAGGCTGATTCAGCACCTGGACTCTTCTACTACTGAGCTATGCTGTTGCAGTGTGTGCAGAACATAAACAAATGTTAAACGTTTTTCGCAGCATCCAAACTGTTATTGGAACTGGTGTTATCCCTTCATACGTCATTACGTACATCACAGTTCAGGTTTCAGCTACACCTTACGCATATGAGAAACAAGGTAGTGCTGAAGGCTCCCTGTAGTCATAAATGGATAGAAAAATAACTCACTATTGTGTTAAAATAATATCAGCATTTCTAGGTGTGTGAAAAAGTCTGATTTCCCCTAAGTAATAGAAAGTAAAGGTGTGTATCCATCTGATGTTTCATCTTGAAGTCCCAAGGTGACGATAAACTTTTTTCCACTGTACTTTGAACCCCATGAAGTTAAGGGTACAAAACTTGCCTTCAAGACCCTGTTCAGACTTAAAAAGTGATCTTGGAATACTTTCACGTTTATGTATTTGCCTGTTTATAATCTACAATTTAAAATGAGATTATCAGCGCCAAAATAACTTATTTCTGAATGTTATTTCTTAGCATCCATGGTTGAGAAGAGAATGTGAATCCATTTACAGACAGAAAGTCCCTTTGATGACACTAAGCTGGCTGGCAAAGTTGAGAAGTGAGCTGACCAAGTGGCGGCCACTGGAGCTGGACTGGCAGAAAGAAAAAGAACAGCAGAAGAAAGCTAAACAGCAGAGTGAAAGAGCACGGAGCAAAACATGGGTTAGGCTGTTTGTGATCATGTGCAATCACTCATTACAACCCACATGCAGCAGTTAAACTCTAGTGGTCTGTTAAAACTCCCTCATTGTTGTTAAAGTTGAAATTAGGTGTCGTGGTACTTGATTGGTCAGTGATGGAGAAGTGGCGTTTACTAGCACAGTGGTGTTTTTGGAAGAGAACTGTTTTTCCACTGAGTTTTTGCTTTTTGTAAAGGCTTTCGTTAAGTTGCTCATTTATTGCTTTTTCGTACAAGGACACAACCAAAAATAAAACAACTGGCTGCTGATCTCTTAACAATGATATCCCCATTAATTGCGTTATGTCACTTCAGACGTCTGTTTCAAATCCCTCTTATTACCTTTACACATTAGCGTATAACAGAACAAGCATTTAAAATCAGATCATGTTATGACACGCTCTCTTCTTCTTCAAACAGTTCCATCATTGCACAGAACATCCGATGTTGATATATCATTAAAGGAGCTTCAGAGTTTGTGTACTATTTGTGTAGATGTAATTACCTGTTAACGATGTAAATGACATCCTGGATGCTTTCTCTCTTTTTTTCTCAGGTGGATTTGCCTTTGTGTATGAAGCTCAGGACATGAGCAGTGGTAAAGACTATGCCCTCAAGGTAAGATACCCACTGAGAGAAGAGCGCCTGTCACAGCTTGTAACCTGTCCAGCCACCTTTACACGCCTCCAAATTGTGCGTTTTCATTCATGTGTTAACTGCACTCTGTGCATAAAATACTCTAAATATCAGTAATATAAGAAAAGAAAAGAATTCAACCTCCACATTTTGAAAGCTGCCTTCAGAGTTGTCGGTGAAACAAGCGTGAAATACCTCCAGACCGTTCACAGGTATCTTGTTTCTTGCTGTTATAGCTTTGCCAAGCAAAAACTCACAGACCAAGAGGCATTGATGACATCGTACACACACTCATGGTTGTTGTAAACACAGAAACACAGAACTGAGTTAAATAGATCTGTCTTATAGATCAACCCTTTGTCAGCGATATTCAGTCTGTTTGAGTCTGTATCAGGCCGATACCTGTTACTAGGATCAGGTCTGTTCATCCCTACAATTAAATTTCTTTACTTATACAAAATAAGTAAACAAGTCTGGAAAAAAAAGGTAAAGCATGCAGCTGTATCTTTTCAATGGGGGATTTTTTTATTATTAATAAAGTGATGATCTGTTTATCTTATTTATTTTTTTCTCATATTCAGAGCAGATGCTGTTTACGAGGTTTTTGATGTAACATATTAGTTCAGTAATTTTAGGTTTTCTTAACTAGAACAATCACATGTCCACATCTGACAAAACACCATCATGACCACTGGTGTGTGTGTGTGCTTTTGTTTCAGAGGCTGCTTTCCAACGAGGAAGAAAAGAACAAGGAAATCATACAGGAAGTCTGCTTCATGGTATCCTTTATTATTTCCATACCACTGTGAGAGACTTTTTCCCCCCTCTTAAGACCAATGAAGAGCTTTTCTGTGTGTGCACATGTGAGAAACCAATCCAAGAGTTTGTGAGGTTTGAGGCTGGCAGCACCGCAGAGTACCAGAATGTGCAGTTCAGAAACAAAGGTATGTCTGCAGTATTTAACTGTCTTGCAGATACACATCACAAGCTCGTGTTTCTGCTTTGAAAAGCAGAAAAGGCAGTGCCAAAAATTATTTATTCTGACAAAGTTTCAACTCTGAAGGAATAAGATCAGATCTTCAAAGCATCCGTTGTCTCTGAGGAGGTTCCTAGTTTCATGTGGTTTGAGGTTTACCAAAGAGATAACTCAGACAGTGACTGAAACAGACATTTGGCCCACAGCTGAAAGTGCTGGGAAATCCGATGTACAGTTGGGCAATCGTTGTTTTCATACTGTGACGCATCGTGAATGCACAGGCTGTGCTGTGTTCCTGGATGTTCCTGTGTTCATTGCAACACTCTTTTTAAAAGCTAATCTCGTTTTGTTGACGGTGTAGAAAAGTGATGCCTCCAGGAACCTGACGAGTCTCTAACAGCAACTATAATCTCAATGTTTAACCAGGACGCTGCAGAGCTGTTTAAGAGTAGCGCTGCTTTAAGGCTGCAGAGGAGCAGGTAGATTTGTGGAAATGAGATTGGGGGGATGTTCCTTGACCCTCCTTCTCTACAGAAAAAGCTTTCAGGTCATCCCAACATGGTTCAGTTCTGCTCGGCTGCCTCCATCAGCAAGGAGGAGTCTGACACCGGACAGGCCGAGTTCCTGATCCTCACCGAGCTGTGTAAAGGTGAGTACATGGTCACTCACACAGAGGCACTTTTCCTTACAATGATTTTACTTCCTCTCTGTCTTTACTGCTGAATCAGTATTGACTCATTCGTCAGAGTAGATTTCAGTTAATCTACGTCATCAGAACCAGTTGTGTGGAATTTAAACCTAAAGGGACATGTGATGAAACAATTTCCTGTCTGTAGCCTTTTCCACTTACTGCTTTACTTCCTTTCTGTTCAGTCTAACTGCTCTTTTCCAACCCGTATTTATCGCTTTCCAAGTTAAGACCTCTTTCTCACCCCTGCACATTCACTCTCTGAACTTTGTTCATGTCTGCAGCTTTTCTTCCCTTGATGACTAAATTCCACCGAACTTTGAGTTGTTTTTTTTTATCCATCTCTTCCTCCTCAGGTCAGCTGGTGGACTTTATAAAGCGAGTTGAACAGAGGGCTCCCCTGTCATGTGACACCGTGCTGAAAATCCTTTACCAGACGTGCCGCGCCGTGCAGCACATGCACAAACAGAAGCCTCCAATCATCCACAGAGACCTCAAGGTTCATGTCTTCTTCCTACTTGGATAAATAAACAAAGTAACAGGGAGCTGTTATATGATAAAGTGTTCTTGAACTGATGGGATACTGTGATTACTTCTTCGTGTTGGATGTATTTTGACTGAAGCAGTAACTCACTGCCTTCTTGATGTCCTGCAGATTGAAAACCTCTTGATTAGTAACCAGGGCACCATCAAGCTGTGTGACTTTGGCAGCGCCACAACGGTGTCACATTACCCTGACTACAGCTGGTCTGCACAGAAGAGATCCATGGTGGAGGATGAGGTACAAACACACAAAAACCTCCAAAACACCTTCACTTACTAGTTAGGTAGTCAATTTGTGAATTTATATCAACTTTATTTTATTACGTACAAAAATACAAACAAGAAAGAATAGAACAAAATTAACACTTGTGCTTCTTTTCCTGTTCTGTGCTAATCTGGCACCTGATTTTCGGGACCTTGAAGCACCAGAAGCTCAAACAAGAGTCGATAGCAACAGCAGAATAAGCTGTTCAGCATTGGCAGAGAAGATTTGGCAATTTTATGGGCACAACCCACATAATCAGCTCTGCAATATTTCCCTAATCTGTCTATTAAAGTAAATTTATCAATTAAGGGGGGAAATAAAATCCATGAGACACAGTTCATCACTGTGGTGCAGGCGTTACGGTGATGGACAGGAACCAGAGACCTCAGATTGAATTAACCGCCAGAGGTCCAGGAAGCACTCATCAGTCAGGTTAATTTTATTTATGCCATTTAACCGCACAGGCACACACACACACACGCACACATGCACACATATACACATACACACATCAGGCTTTGCCACAGATGACCTCAGTTTGTCAGTCTCCAGAGGTCTTCATTCGTGCGTATTCCTCGGCCAGCTGTTTTAGACCTGAACCACAAAGAGTTGGAGGGTGAAAATAGCTTTTCATGACGTCAGTTCATTGAGATTTAAATCTTATCACTTATCTTTGTGTGCGTCGATACATTACATAAAGTCTGTGATGTAAGCGAAACAAACCGAAGAAATAACTTTTCTGCATTTCAAGGCTTTTTTCATTTTCTAATATTTTCTTTTAAATACTGTAAGCTTAGATGAACATCAGTGAGAGCAAAGATTTACTAACCAGCTGCAAATGTGTGTTTTCTGTTTGTATGTAGATCACAAGGAACACCACTCCTGCATACCGAACACCAGAGATGATCGACCTCTACTCCAACTTCCCCATCAATGAGAAACAGGACATCTGGGTAAGAGCCTATTTTTTATTTATCATCCTCCAGTGGTGCTAGATTTTACAGCTGTTATAGTTGACAAATTTTGACAGCCAAGAGTAAAAAGTTGTTGTTGTGCCATTATTGGATTCTTAATTCAAATAATGTGTTAGAACAGAAGATTTTAGCCATGCTGTCAAAACGTCAAATGGAAACAGTGAAGAGACTCACAGCTGTTTGTTTATGGTCTTTCTTCAAGAAGACAAACTTTGCTGTTGCCTCAGGTCAGGAAAGATCCTTTATTCTACTCTCTGTATGATCCGAATTTCTTTTAACGGAGGTAAAACAGTGACTCTTAACCCAAGATTCACAAGAGAAACAAAGAGGATTATACAGAGCCAGCTAATTGTAATTATTCTGGGTCTTCATAAGTTATCAGCTAATCTTCACACCATGAAATGTTTGAAAAGATTCATAGTCTGCTGACAATCATTTCACCATTGTGTGATTTTTTTCATAGTTTGTTTTGTAAATAGAAGGATGGCTTTTGAATTATTCCTCCCTCTCTCCTCTGCAGGCTTTAGGATGCATCCTCTACCTGTTATGTTTTAAGCAGCATCCGTTTGAGGAAGGGGCCAAGCTGCAAATCGTCAACGGAAAATACTCCATCCCTCAGAACGATGTCAAGTATACCGTTTATCACGACCTCATACGTACGTCACTTTAATCATTCCTCTGCTTTATTTTTCTTGAGCCCTCATATTTTCAGGTCAAAGTTGTCGTCACCTGTGATAGACAGAAATCTGTTCAGGATAGAAGTGCTGACACTGCCTTCTATCAGATAATCTAATCAGCTCACAGCTCCACCTGGTGGAGAGCTTGAATATGCCCCATTTCTGGTTATTAACTTTAAGCCGATAAGAGAGTCTTTTTCATAACTCCTGTTAAAGTGATTCTCGACAGGTGGGTGAAATTTTAAGACAGTATTTAATGTCATAGAAACAGTGTTATTGTTTCTAAACAATTTGATGCAAGCCACCCTTTTTTCCCCACTCTACAGATTATTAACGTCTTCCATTTCTCCGGCACTCCCCTTCCCCTCCCTCCTCCCACTCTGCTTCTTCCTGCTCTCCAGGTTCGATGTTAAAGGTGAACCCTGAGGAGCGTCTGTCTATCACAGAGTTGGTCAACCAGCTCCAGGAGATAGCCGCAGCACGAAACGTGAACCCCAAGTCTCCCATCACAGAGGTGTGTGGATGTGTGATTGTGTTTGTTACTCACATCAGACTGATCTAAGAGCCGTCTGGCTAAAATGAGGAGTTGGATCGTTGCTTTTGTCACTGCTTATTTCTGGACTGCATAAACATGCAAAACGTCATCTTAGCGCCTAATTCTCACAAAAATGAATTTTAAGTGTTAAACGATGATGTGACATAAAGCAAGGTGCTCGACTGGTTGAAAGTCAAAATAATGAGCCAACCACTCAGACAAAAAAAACAAAAACAAAACAAAGTTCATCAAGTTCACTTTAGATTGAACAACCTGATTCAGCAGCACACGTCCGTCTGCCAACCTATTGACAGAGTGACCACACGGCTTCTTTTTCCGCTGTGTGTGTGTGTCATGTCCTGAAGTTGCTGATGTGGTTATTCTTGCTCAGGCACTTACACACACACACACACACACACCTACAGGCTGAAAGGAGTCTGTATTCTCTCTCCCAGGCTCCTCTCTCCCCAGCTGGGTCCAAAGAGACAGAAAGACAAAGCGGTAGAAACTGTGTGACACAGAAACAAAATAAAAGCACAGGCAGCATTGTGACTCTCAAGGTGGATTTTTGCAGCTAATCCAACACGATCAGATTTAAGATTTTAGTCGAGATTGGTGAATAGAAAAGCACTCCACTCGGCTTGCTGGAGGGTCATGACCAACTAAGCAGCCACAGCTTTCTTTTGATTCTTACCATAAATCCACAAATCCTGCTACTTATCACCAATCCTTCGCCTTAGATGTGATTTTTCGATTATAAAGCTGTTTTTAGGCGGAAAATTTCCAATTTTTTGTTTTTTCTTTTTTCCTTTTACTCCTGTTTTTCCTCTTTCTTTCAACAATGTTCACCTAACATTAATATTCTGAAGCTGAGAAAGTTTGGATGACTTTTCTTGTGTATTTTCTTGATTGTTTTGGTAACCAAACACCTGCTACCAAAATATGGAGAATAGACTTTTCCTGTTTTTGTAAAGCTACATACCGCTTAGTCTCTCTTAAGATCAGTCAATATAATAACACAAATCAACATACAGGGGTACAGAGTTAGTGATTACTTCCCCTGATTTCTTCCTAAAGTGAATCCTGATGATAAGGACGGTAAATGTGTGCAGAGTGAAGGCAGATTTGGCGATTGCTGATCTGATTAGGGTTAAGAAGGGGTTTCTCTGCTGGACATAAGGAGATTATAATCCTCCGTCTTCTTCTCCTCCTCTTCGCTCTGCTGCGCCTCGGCACAGGCATATGGAGAGACAGACTGAGTGTGAGATTGAACAGAGAGAGGAGAGGACTTGTGAGATGGAAGTGAAATACTGAGAGGGAAATACAGTCGACATCAGGAAGGGAAGAGAAACAAAGAAGCTGTCTGGCTGCTTTAACGCTGGTCCAGCTCTTATCTGAGAATCATTTTATCAAACACATCTGACACTAAGTATTTATTTAACTGGAGCAGTTATGTGTGTCACCTTTTAGCATTGCTGTAAACGTTGGAACTTACATTAAGGAAGAAGACCTGTTGCCTCATTCCCTACCTGGATAAATTAACAGTTTTCATCGTTTTTAAGGACGTGCTTTTTTTTTCCTAATGACTGTCTCCTCACTCTTCTGCACCTGGCTTACATTTATCTTGAATATCTAATTTTTGTATGTGGACGTTTGTTGACTTGTCTGCAACAATGTTAAGTGCATACTACTGTTGGCGTCCTGTGTATGACGGCTATGAATGCCTGCAGCTCCTGGAGCAGAACGGAGGATTCGGCAACAACGGAGCCCAGCCGCCCATGCAGATCCAGAATGTCCACAACAATGCAGGTGAGTGTTTGTTTGGACCGTCAAGTTATGCTTTTTAAGTTGTTGTTGTGTTTTTTTTTCTCGAGAATCTTCACACTTGAGAAGCAGTTTCATGTCACAGTGATGTTTTGCATAGAACAACAAAATTGTGATGGCACCCTCCTGAGTTAATAATCCAAAAATACTTGATGTTAGGCATAATATATGATCCATTAAAGAATAATATATCCTGCATGTACCTGTACCGGAAAACTAACACAATATATAAGCATTTTAATAGCCACGGAGGTGTTTTTCCTTCATGAAACACTTAATGTGACTAAACTATTCTTTTATATAGTTTTTGGCTCCTAATCAGACAGAAAATGCTTCCATAAGAATCACATTTTCACCAGTCGTATAATGAACTGGCTAAATTTGCACACATTGCAAACAAACAAACAAAAAAAATCCACAGTTGTACAAAGTATTTATGTCAGTGCCTCACATTTCGCACTCAGAAGGCCAAAACATTTCACTTATCAGACTGAGCCCTGCACGCAGAGAAAAGACATGTCTGCCATTTGGCCGGTCTGATAACCCCCAGCTAGCAGCTACCATCTGAGTACGTCCTGTTGATTTGGTAGCATTATAACTGAAAATGGAGAGAAGGGCAGAGAAATTGGGGCAGGCAAATTTATTGACTGACACTGATGAACAGTGTTATTGCACATCAGATTTTTTCCTCATGCAGGCCTCTCAGGAACACGTTCTCTCTCACTTGTTAGAAGCAAACATGGAGAAGCAGCGTTCAGCTTTTATGCTCCAAATATCTGGAACAAACTTCCAAGAAAATATCAGGTCTGCTGAAACTCTCAGCTCCTTTAAATCCAGGTTGAAGACTCACCTTTTTGCAGCTGCTTTTTATTAGAATATTTAAATACATCATTTTTAATATCAATTTTCTTGCACACCTCTGCACTCTGCACTGGGACTTTTATACTTATATTTTAATCTACTTTAACCTTCTTTTATGCCATTTTACTTTCTTTTATTTCTTTTTGCGCTTATAATTGTTTCTTTTAATATGTTTTGCTGACCTTTTCCATGTGAAGCACTTTGAATTGCCTTGTTGCTGAAATGTGCCATATAAATAAACTTGCCTTGCCACACACACTCACATAATCTAAACACCCCAGACGCCTCCCATATTCCACCCATATCACTGAGAGTCACACAAGGCAATAAGTAATCTGATTAGTTCACCACTGACCACCCTGCTGACACACAATAAACAAACACGACATGTAGCTGCTTTGTATCCAGGGCAGAGTGAGGCAACTAATACGTCCCCGTCTAACACGTGTATCTTTATTTTAACTTGTGTGCTTAATTTGTACCTTTCTGTGAATCTAAACAGAATTAGGAATGATTCATCACAGGACTGATCTCTTGTTAAATTAAGTGTCAGAAAATACAGTTTTACAGCTGCAGAGCAGCTTTGCCACCACTTTTAGAAAAAGTCCATTCTGTGCTCTGTAGTACGAGTTCAAGTCTAATCTTATTTGTGATGTTAATTTGTACTTTTTCTCTAAATGAGCGTAATGGGCTTATCATTTTCTCATCCATACACACATGCAGGCTCTGTCCATTAAGAGGATTTCTTCACTGCCTGTCAACCATCTGTCGTAAGGCAGAGTATGTTTGCTCTTTGACCGATGGAATCACTCCAGTGCTGCCTGCGGTCATTCATGCTATCAGGACTAGATTAGATAACATACGCTCTATCAATCATTTTTAAAGCAAAAAATGAAAACTGAAGTTTGATCTGTGGAACGAGCTTCCCTTCCACATTAGACAAGCTTCCTCACTGTCCGTTTCTAAAACTCTTCTTAACCTGTTGATGATGGTTGTCGTGAATTTGCGACATACTGCATCAGGTCTTGATGCAGCTTAGATGACCTTTGTATCCAACCGATGACTACTGATTCATATTCCACACATACCAAGGATCGTATCAAATGCACTATGTTGCAATATATTGGTCAGAGGGTGAGCTGATTATATATTACATGGGCTATATTAGAAATTACTCTCCACTCAATTTAGCATCTGTAAGAACGAAAAAACAAAACACTTCTTTTATACGACTGTAAATTAATTCAGGCTGTAAGGGGTTAAAATCCATTTTTATTCCTTGGCTATCAACCTCGTATGAGACTCTGCTCCTGTTTTAGTGTTTTATGTTTTGTTTTTGTTGTTGTTTTACTGTTCTAAAATTATTTTTAACACAATTATTGTAGTGTTACCCGTTTTCTTTTTTAAACTATTGTTTTAATTTTTTAATGTCTGTGTTGTTTTTGTCTATTTATGCACAGCATTTTGTTTTATCTGTGGTTTTTCTAAAGTGCTTTATAAGTAAAGTCGTGCTGAGTTATCTCATGACACTTTTCGATGATCGGGCCTGACTTTTCCCAGCACTAATTTACATAGCTACATCTCTCATACTTAACACACTCTCTTTTACCCATGATGCCTTTAGGTATGTATGATCCTGACCAGGCAGGCAGCGGTCTCTTGGACATCTTAAGAGGAGGAACAGAGCGCTTCTTGACCAACATCAAGGACACGTCATCTAAGGTCATCCAATCAGTAGCGAGGTAAGGTGCTCCTGTTACATTAACATGATGCTCATCGATGCGCTGATTCATTTCTCCTCTTCAGTTGAATCACTTTCAGCTTCTTTTCTCACAGTTGGCATCACATGGGCATGTGTTGCTGAATTAATCTGTTTGCATTTTTTAATAAATACCCCAGCAAAGCATCGTGATGGTTTAACTCTTTGAAAGATATTTTGAGGGGAAAAAAAGCTCATGGACATGTTTTTAGACATGGCTCTCATCACAGCTGCATCTATCCAGAGTAAATATGATCATTTTATTATATTATAATCTGCAGATTTGTTGTCAGTCACACTCATACCCATCCTATCTCCAGATTCACCTTTTAAAGAAACATTTTGCTGCTTTGCCTTCTCAGTGTACGAACAATTGTAGATGGCGTCCAATCTGCTGTAACTTTTTTAGAAATCATTAATAATGTTTGTTGACATGCAGGCAGTTTATGTGACTTTTATTTCGAAGGCTCGAGTAGCAAACTGATCTTTCCTCGGCCCCTCTGTCCCTCTCATTTTAAAGGTTGATGTTTCATTTGGTGATCATGTCATCGCTTTGTTCCATCTGTTTGGTCGTTTGGTTTATTTTTATTTTTGTTGTTGTTTCTTTTCTCTGTCCCAATCCCTCATGGTCCCACTATGTGCCCATCACCTAGCAACCCAAGGTAAATACGGGTCGGAGGAGTGCGCCATCTCATGCGTTGCTCTTGTGTGTTCTTGTAGTTTGTGTTTGATTTAGAGAAAGTAAAAACAAAACAAACATTTAGCCTTTTCGCTGCACCGTGTCTGCCATCACAGCTTGCTGATTCTAACATGAAACATTCAATTATTTTATTGAATGAATGCAAAACAGAGTGTGAGATGAAGTGAGAGAGGATTTACAGAGTGGATGAGGATGATGGGTGATTTAACAGAACGTGTTGAAACATCATCTGTGCAAGCAAAAACAAACACTGACTTTAGAGCCAGCTGTTTAAAAATCATCATTTAGATCTTGACAATTATCTTCCATAGTCCTTTAATAAAGGTCCTTAACCCTTTTTTTGCCAGCTGTCAGATAAATCAAGTACTTCTAGTTATCTTAACTTCTCTTTTAGCTTTAGCCTAACCATTTTCATGTTCAGTCAGTTTATCAGTTCCATCAAGTATTTCAAACATTTCTCCGGCATTTCTCCCCAATTTACCCAATTGTTCTTATATTTCTGTTTATTATTTCTTTTTGATTATTCCTCCATCAATTTGAGCCATTTACACGTCTATTTGTGTCTTTAAGTTAATTATTCTATTAGTTTATATCATTTCAGCTTACATTCTACACTTTTAGCAACTGTAATTTAATATTCTATTTCATCTATACATCAAGCATTTTCTGTCATATATTTATCACTTTTTAAAATCATTTTCAAGTACTTGCAACTCTTATGTCTGAGCTCTTACGGCTTACGTAATGTGTTGAAATGAATTTGTATCTTTTGAAATTTCTTCAGATGAAGTTTTCCCATCAGTTTGCCCAAAAGTAGCCCCTCAGGTACTCATGAACTGGAATCGTGGGCATGTATGAATGAATGACCGAAGTGAGTGATTGGATTAATGGCAGCTGCAAGGTTTTAATGCGTCTTCACTGCTAACTAAATCACCATCCCAGCTTTAGCTTTGTTTGAACCAGCTTCATGTGTCTGTCCGTACGCTAAACAGATACTGTTTCACTGTCTTCAGTTTGAAAAGATCAAGTTGTTCATGTATGTGTAGAATATTATTTGGTGGTAGTAAAATTTGAACCAAGAAGCCTTGGATAGAAACAGTCCTCCTCCGTCTGTCTGAAGCTTGTGCTGTTGTTAAGAATCCCAAATAGAGATTCTCATCCATAGAGGGATTAACCAAATAAACTCCACTGCAAGTTTGTGCAGTCTTGTTGTGAACCACTTTTCCTCACAAGGCTACAAGCCAGTAGCTGTAAAATCTATGAAGTCTCCCAGTCCTCAGTTAGTGTGTGTTTGTCGTTTTCTGGAGCGATCTGTGTTTCTCACACTTTTTTGTGTTTTGCACAAAATCCATTTACAAGCCTGTTTCCTGTTTCTTCCACAGCTATGCGAAAGGGGACCTGGATATCTCATACATCACCTCCAGGATAGCAGGTAAGCATTTTTTTTTCACTCATAAATGTTAAACATTTCGAGAAAAGGATTAAATGTAATAGTTCTACATGATTTTTCAACGTCTGTGTTTTGGTCTGTGTAGTCATGTCCTTCCCAGCTGAGGGGGTGGAGTCCGCCATAAAGAACAACATCGAGGACGTCCGTCTGTTCCTGGATTCGCGTCATGCTGGTCACTATGCTGTTTACAACCTCTCCAAACGATCATACAGGCCTTCACGGTTTCACAACAGGGTACAGACTTTGCCTTTAAACGTGTACACTGTGTGTCCATATGTGCCTGATTTCTGCTCTGTGCATTCATGCGTGTTTTTAACAAGAGGGTGTAGAGCAGACTGAGACTTTACTCTGTCATAGTATTGGTGAGTCATTTTGAAGTAGATAGTTAGCTGGTGTTGTTTTTCTCTCCTCAGCTCTCTAAAACATACCATTGTTATCAGGGAACAGTTATTCTTTCACTTGTTTACAGCTGAACTCAGGCTTGTTTTTGTGTGTTTGCAGGTTTCAGAGTGTAACTGGCAGGTGCGCCGTGCCCCCAACCTGCGCAGTCTGTACAGTGTGTGTAAGAACATGCACCTATGGCTCAAACAAGACCAGAGGAACATCTGTATCGTACACTGTCTGGTAAGTAGCTCAAAGGGAATAATAGCAGAAAAATGAGGAAGAGAACTCCTGCAGTATCTTAACTGTTTGACATTTCTCTCTGCAGGACGGCCGGGCAGCTTCAGCAGTGGCAGTTTGCTCCTTCTTGTGTTTCTGTCGCCTTTTCACCACAGCTGAGGCTGCAGTCTACATGTTCTCCATGAAACGCTGCCCACCTGGCATCGCACCCTCACACAAGAGGTATGAAAGCACTCACAAAACAGGAAGTGTGTCTGAGGTTGGTCATCTTGGTTGGAATTTGAGGAGAATCGCAGAAACTGCACTGTCTCAATTTTCGAGGTTTGCCTCCATGACGTATTGTGACGTTTTTTTGTTTGCAAGACTTTTTTTATTATTATTTGTTGTCTTAGGTGTTAAACTTTTGTCTTAGTCTGGGCTGCCAGTCAAAAAAATCCAGACAAGTTGTTTGTTTTTGTTTTTTTTTTGTCTGCACAATTAAAACCACACAAAGGATGCAAAAGTGTAAAACTAATCCAATGTCAAATTGATGAACATAAAACCAAACCCTAAACAATTCATTCAAAAGTGTTGTATTCACACATCACATACAAAACACAAATATAATATTCACAAACTATTTTTTTATTTTTGTCTGTTCTTTTTCTGTTTAAGGGAAGGGAAAAAAATCAGTTTAATTTTTTCAGTTTCTGTTCAGTTAAAAAAAAAAAGATCAAGAGATTCATTTTAGTTCAGTTAAAAAAAAAAATCAAGAGTTTCAGTTCCGTTAAAAAAACAATTCAAATTAAATCCAAAATGAAGAAAGAAAGGAAAACTACTCACAAATGAGCGCGGTGCCTTTATCAGTCAATCAATGTCAGTCTGTCAGTCCGTTGCATCATCCAGTCACGTCAGTCCAGCCTCCAGATAATATTTTGACGAAAGATCGTATGGAGAAAAGTGTCTGTTTCCTCGTCTTTTTGGTGTTTCAGACGAGGGTCTATACTACACATGACCGACTACACGCAAATAATGATCAGTTTGATCCTCTGTCTTCTGCAAATATCCCACAATCTGGACTGAATGACTGATCTGTTGCAGGTATATCGAGTACATGTGTGACATGATGGCAGAAGAGCCCATCATCCCTCACAGCAAGCCCATTGTAATCCGCTCCATTGTCATGACACCCGTGCCGCTCTTCAACAAGCAGCGCAACGGGTGCAGGCCGTTCTGTGAAGTTTACGTCGGAGACGAGCGAGTCCTCACCACATCACAGGAGTACGACAAGATGAAGTAAGTTACTGAAACGAGCTCCGATAGGAGGAGTTTTTGTTATGAATTGTTGTGCTACGTTTAATTTTTATTTTATGTGTACCAGGGATTTTAAGATTGAAGACGGCAGAGCAGAGATCCCACTTAATGTGACAGTCCAAGGAGATGTGCTGGTGGTGATCTATCACGCAAGATCTACACTGGGGGGACGTCTACAGGCCAAAGTACGAAACACACATCGGCTTTTAGTAGATTAGTAGAGCTTTTAAGTGGATTGTTTACCTCTTTGTGTAGAAAGTGTTTAAACTATGGTCTGCTGTGTTGCAGATGGCATCCATGAAGATGTTCCAGATCCAGTTCCACACAGGCTTCGTCCCCAGAAATGCAACCACTGTCAAGTTTGCAAAGTATGTGATAACTTCAACGAAGCATCTTTGTCACATTGTTTCTTCTTCCTGTGCTTTGCTCTCTGCTTCATCAGTTTTTTTGTTTTAGTTTGTTTTTAAATTTACATTTGAAGTAAGGCTGATTTCCTCCTCTCAGGTATGACTTGGATGCCTGTGACATCCAGGAGAAGTACCCAGACTTGTTCCAGGTCAACCTGGACATCGAGGTGGAACCCAGAGACAGACCCAGCACAAAGACCCCTCCTTGGGAGAGCTTTCAGACTAAAGGCCTCAACCCCAAAATCCTTTTCAGCTCTCGTGACGAGCAGCAGGAGATCCTCAGTAAATTTGGTAAATTAAAAAAGTCAGGCTCAGGGTTTGTTTGTTTGTTTTAATTTTATCTAACTCACCTGAAATGATCATCTAAACTTTGAACCTTCCTCACGGCAGGTAAACCTGAGCTGCCTCGTCAGCCGGGTTCATCAGCGTTTTATGACTCAGAAGCTCCACAACCAGCTCAGACTCCAGAAGGTTCCAGTGCAACTGAAGCAGAGTCTCCTGTGAGCACAGACAGCAACGCTAACAACTTCTTCCAGACACTGGATTGGGAAGGTACTAAACTTATGATCACGTGATGATTTTTGGCTTTAAAAGTCTGCTAGATTTTGCTTTACCTTGTAATTAATTTTTGATGGAGAGGGTAGGTTGCATGTGATGCTGAAACTGAGAAAGTATCACGATACCCAGTTTTCAAAAAGTAAACATTACCATGTTGTAAGTATCAATATTGTTGGGGGGGGGTTAAAACAGAGCCATTTCAAGTCAGGCGGCGTGTGAGTCTGCAGCCTCCGGGCTGGGTCCTCTCTCCTCCCCAAAGCATGTATTTGTTTGTGTGTGTGTTGTTGCTTCTGTAAACTGGCCGTAGCTTGTCTAAAAAGCCGGTGCACAGAGCAAAATTCAGCATTATTCAGCTTACAAAGCAGACAGTCGGAGTGAGCCATTAGACATATCAAAGCCTGTCTGTAAAGCTTGCTCCAGACACACACAGACGAAGGGAGGAAACACTACGAACATGACGAAGCACCTCGCCGTTCAGCATCCTCTCCTCCTTAAAGAGCTCAAAGAGCGACAGGTTAGCAAGTGTGACAGATTTAAACAATGTGCCCTAACATATAAATCAAATGATGGTCAATTACTTTGTGATAATCAAACTAGTTCACCACTGCTTGCATTTAATACGGCAAATAATCAGCGCCATAAACACCTGGGCTTCATCGAGCGCACACACACGCAGCCCTCAGACACAGAGCTGTGTGGTGTTGACACTGTTTAAATGAGTGACAAGTGGTTTTATAACTTACTATACTACTACTAACTTTACTATAAAGTAAATGTAAAGGAGATACCCAAGCCTTGCATACAGTGAAAGAGCTTAAACCACATGGATACATTTTTTTAAGGTATATTTATATTAAAAGTGTGATTGTTCAGTATCTCAGCATGCACAGTGTGGGCTGAACTACAGTGTGCCCAGCATGAAAATAACTCCTCTTTTCAAAAACTTTTTTTTTTTCAACTGAGCTATTATTCTAAATAGCTATGAGAGTAGCTATAATTTTATTTTTGTAAATAAAAGAAAAAAAAAATGAAGCCTTGGTGTTAAAATATATTTTTAATTTATCAAGGGAATACAACTTTTTTAATTTCCCGTTTAATAAAATACTAACGTTTGCAAGTTACATGTTCTGTCGCCTTTTATTCTCTTAATTTTACTGATGTTTTAGGTTTCACCATGGTATCGTTTAAGTATCGGTGTTGAAATATTTTAAACGGGTATCATATCCAATCATAATTTTGGCATCGTGACAACTCTAGGAGAGACTAATGCTTCTGAGCCGGGAGAACAGCGTCCCATCTGAGTTAATACATCAGGAAAGTGACGACCTGAACTTGAATCCTCTTATTCCCCTTTTCCACTGAGCCAGTTTCTTGGGCTAGTTTTAAAAAATGTCTCCTGACCTGCTTCTTCTTCTTGTGTTTGCAGATGTGCGTGGCTCTCAGGATGAAAGTCAAGGAGGAGGGTCCTTAAATGACCAGGAGGAGCTGAGTGACCAATCAGAAGGAGAGTCATACTCTTACTCCGCTCCCAGTGGGGAGCCGCTGTCACGAGACCCCAGTGAACCACTGTTTGATGCTGACTTCCAGGTTTGGATAATCACACTAGATTTTTTGTTAATAAATGATGAAACTTGATCAAGTTGGTCACAGCTGTTGTATTCCTGGCCTGGGTATTTCCCCACATCCTGACGATACGATACATATCACAGTACAGCGGTCACAATACCATACGAATCACGAAACGTGTTGAATTTGGATAAAGACCATCTCTTACCCAGAATTCACTTCAGCTGCTGTTCTTATGTACTAAAAATAACAGCAAGGGCGTAGTGTAATGGAAAGAAAAGAATATTCTGGTTTTACTTGTATTTGCAAGACTGTGCATCTGACCTATCAGCTTTGTAATAGAAATAAAATATAATGTACAAAAATGTTACAAACTTGTAGTGGCTTGCTCACGTATCTCTTCCCAAGATCCCCCGCTACAGCATTTTTAATCTCCCTCAATACTGCTGAGTCTGTTGCGCTAACCTGTACGCCATGGCACAGCTGGGCATGCAGTGGTGTGATAACAGACAGAGCAGGTGCCTTTTCTTCAGACATAATGTGTTGTGAGCGTGGCTCACACTCATTGAGTAGCAAGTAGTTAGTAGTAGGACACAAGTCTTAACAAATAAAGCATAACAGGGCCTTTGTGATCTGCTGAGCTCTTGTAGAAGTTGAGGGAAACTTTGACTTGAAAACGTTGTTCAGTGTCGGCTGGGATGTCATGTGCAGGACTAGCTGTTGTTGCTAGCAGCTTATCAGGGTGGTGTCTTGTAATATGTAGATGGGAGTTGGTTGTGTTGCCACAGTATTTTACCTTGTTTTTACAAAGTTTACATATTTCACGTGCCATGTCCAACTCCTGACTCCCAGGTGTTCACAAAAAATCCAAAATGATCCTGTATTTTTGTTTTTAGATTAGCTGGTGTTGGGTAGAGTTTCTCATCCATTTGGAACAGGCACTGCAGCGTGTATTTTAGCTACGTTTACCACCTATTGTCTTAAATGTAAACTGCACCCAAGGTGATGCATCTTTCAAACTAACATCAGAGTAGTATATAAAATCTAAATCAATGTGTATTGGTAAGGAATAAGTCATGATATATTGCTATATTGATTTTTCTTTAGCACAGGCCTAATTTCTTCTTCTCCTCCTTGTCTCTCCTCAGAGCTCCGCTCCAGCTGCCCAGGGGCCAACCATGGATGACACAGCTGACCTCCTAGGTTTGAACACTGACCCTCAACCTCCTGCCTTGTCCTCAGCGTCTGCGTCTGCACCTCATCAAGGAGTCCAGGGAGAAATGAAAGCTGCATCCAGCAACAGTGACCTCCTTAATGATCTGTTTGCACCCCCTGCTGGACAGACAGGAGCAGTGCAGGAAGACTTGTTCTTCAGTGGTCCAGCAGGTGTGGCGACTCCAGACTCGAAACGTAAGACTGGAGGCTTCATGTGTTGATGCTGCAGTGTTGTAAAAAGAATCTTTGTTTTTATTTCTTCCCTGTGTCTGTGTTGCAGCGATGGGCGACCTCTTCGACCCATTCGGGATGGGGTCTGGCTCCGGTGTCGGCTCCAGTGTGGGTTCCTCTCGTCAGGCGTCTGGACCAGACCTGTTTGGAGACTTGTTGGGTTCTGACAGTTCAGCCACCAGCGGTTTCAGCTCGGCTCACAGTAACGCCACTCCTGCTTCCAACACAAGCCTCTTCAACCTCAGTGAGTCTTCCTCCTCCTCCTCCATCAGAGCTCCTCCTCTGTTTTTAACAACAAACAACATATATTGACTTTTCAGCAACAAACACAGTGAGATGTCTGTAAATCAAACCCGTTTTTCAGGACAAACTCCTCCTTTCTACAAACATTTGCTACAAGAAGTTGAGAAGTAAATGTGCAAACTTAACAGGAAAACTAAGTTTAGGGTTATTCGGTACGTGTGTGGCTTTACAGATAAGCTAGCGAATGACGCTCCTAAGATGACATCATCAGCCAGCCAGCCGGACCTGCTTGGAGGTTGGGATAGCTGGGCAGCTGGCACCACTGCGAGCATGAGCGCCACCACCAGCAAACCAAACTACACCAACACACGTAAGTGGATTCAGATTCTGAAGGGACTGAATTTTCTATACGAACTCTGAAAATTCAAAGAATCTCACTCACATATTCTCACTCCGTCTGTAGCTTCCAGTATGTCGTCCATGTCGAAGGCCAAGTCTCAGACCTTTGATCCGTTTGCCGACTTAGGAAACCTTGGCTCCAATTTACCAGGTAAGATGGAGTTAAAATGTTTGTCAGTGAAAATGCATCAAAATGTAGATGTAGACAGCGAACTGAAATGTATTACTCTCTCACAAGTTGGAAAGATTTAAAGTTTGAGTCAGTTTGAGTTTTGACTTTGTTCCTCTTCCAGGTCCACATGAGTCTTTTCTGTTTGACAGTCATGTCCCTCATTTGTCCCTTAACACACAACACAAAAGTAAAGCAACTGTCCTTTTATCCTTTTTTTGTGCAGGTTCCTCCAGCAGTAACTTCTCCGGGCCTTCTCTTAACGCAAAGGCTCCATCTTCAGCTTCTTCCTCCTCCTCTGCTAAGCCTCAAGCCCAGCCGTGGCAGGCTGGAAGACCCGCCTCAGCACAGAGCAAACCGTGGATGCACGGATCGGGATCTGGGACAGCACCTAAAGCTTCCACCGCGTCTCAGCCTGCTGTGGCACAGCCCACCAAACCCAACTACAACCTCAACTTCTCCAGCGTCATCGGAGGGAGGGAGGAGAGAGGAGTCCGCGGGCCTGGATTTGGTAAGAAACATCTGATGTGGAGATCATTTTTATGTCATATTTACAGTGTAGCATTTTCCCATTTTCCAACGTTTATTTTTCCATGCTGTAACCTAACAGGCCCAAAGCCGAAGGTAAAGGAGGACGATTTTGAGGACCTGCTGTCAACTCAGGGTTTTGCCTCTAAGCCTGATAAGAAGGGACCAAGAACCATCGCTGAGATGAGGAGGCAGGAGATAACAAAAGATATTGATCCACTTAAATTACAGGTAAGGGAATGAAACACATTTCTTTGTCATTAACTGTTGGGTTTCTGTTTCTGGATGCCATCTTCACAGAGATGATGATCCTAGGAGCATTTAAAGTTTTAATTTTTACATTTCTTGTGGTGCTTGTTTCATTATTTTCCCGACTCTTTGTCCACTACATGGAGTGTGTTTGTGTGTGTTTGTGTGTGTGTGTTTGTGTGTGTTTGTGTGTGTACGTGTTTGGGTGTTTGGGTATCTGTGTAGGCATCAGGGCAGAACTCTGCCGTGTGCCATACAGAGAGCAGAGGAGAATGAATGCATGTCTATTTGGAGACAGAAGTGACATCCTGTCATGTAGATAAAATTAATTACATTAGATGATTTAGTCTGTTAAATAAAATAACAAGGTATAGACCTCATCTATGAAAGAGGAGACCTTAAACTACTTCTGCTGTGATCTGGTGCTATATAGGAAATAAAATTAACCTGACTTCCCACAATAATGGTAGGGGAAACACTGCCATTTAATGACTTTGTCTGTTTAATTTAAATTTAGATGGTAATAATGTAATGTACATTTAACCCAAGGCAAGGCAGTTTTATCTGTATAGCAAATTTCAAATTCCAACTCGGAGTGCTCTACAGAAAAAAGTGAGAATTAAACACAATACAGATCAGAGTTTAAAAAAAGAATAAAAGAAAGATGAAAGGATAAAAATTATAAGATTATGGGGAAAAAATAATTTATGCATGTGTGTTAGTATTCTCCATTCAGATTGTATTTCTTATTCTTTCTTTATGGAGAACCACACACACAACTATAACCACACAGCTGTCATATGCAGCTATTGTTATGGAAGACCTGTATATTTTCTATATTTTGTATATATTTTTTTTTTACCTGTGATGAGTTTGCACCCCTGTAATCACTTCAGTCCAATGACTTAGTTTCCTTTAGACAAAATTGGATTCTGCTTTACTTAACGCGGCCTTTCAGTAACTCGCCAAACAGACTAATTAGATGGACCAACTCAGTCCTTCACTGGCAGGTTATCAGGAGAGCAGATCCTTACCTTAAAGTAGCCTCAAGTACTGTAGCTACGGTAATTTCATTGAGTCTCTCACCACAAGGCAAACCTTCTATTCAGAAAGATACAGATTCCTTCTTTACCATGTTGCTTTGTACAAATTTCTTCATTAATCTCAGTAGAAAATTTAAGCTAAAGGCCAGGTCTTTCTGCAGATCTTGGACTGGATCGAAGGAAAAGAGCGAAACATCCGAGCGCTGCTGTCCACTCTGCACACGGTGCTGTGGGAGGGAGAAACCCGCTGGAAGCCTGTGGGCATGGCTGACCTGGTGACGCCTGACCAGGTGAAGAAGTTCTACAGGAAGGCTGTGCTGGTCGTCCATCCTGATAAGGTAGAGTGAGACGTGTTGCTCTTAATTTAAAGGAGGCAGAAATGTTGTTTTAAACGTGATTAACAATCCTCCAACTTTCTCTGCAGGCAACAGGCAAGCCTTATGAACATTACGCTAAGATGATCTTCATGGAACTGAACGACGCCTGGTCAGAGTTTGAGAACCAGGGATCCAAAGCACTCTTCTAAAACCTCAGTCTGGACTCTTCCAGACCAGGCTGGACTGGATTTTGGTTTAACTAACCAAGGGTTAGACCAGGCCAGATTGGACAGGACTGAGCCCACATTGGGCCTTTGGGGGCCCTGAAGCCTCTGAGAGGTGTCCTCTCTACCTTTTCCCTTCACTCTCTTCGTCCCTCTTTCGTTTCTTCTGTTCACAGGATTAAGGAAACAGACTTTTTGCCTCATGCCTGGCTGTGATGAGAAACCCATTCATAAACAGCCGAGTGAAAAACATTGTTCTTAAACTCACTGCCTACCTGTACCAATGCCTGAGTGGTGCTGCAAACATCAGGAGGGTGGAATGGGTGACAATCACAAGGAGACGAAAGAAATAAAATCAGAAAACACGAGGACCTTAAAAACAACAGGAAAAAAAAGATCAAATGATCCCACACTAAAAAAAATTGTTGGTGTATTTTGGCTACGGCTTTAGGTTTGTCATTTGCGCTGGGAACTTTTTTTTTGCAGACATCCTGTCATTAAAACAAGAGGTAAAAAATTAACAGAACATAGCAGTCTTGTAAATTTTTCAGCATGCCAGCCAAAAATGGACGTCTACAGATATTTGAATGTTACATTTTTATGTTGCCTCAATCGATAGCTGATGAATCTTGGAACATACCAGCCGCAGCAACCAACGGAAAAAAACAGCTCTTCTTCTTCTTCTTCTTCTTCTGTCCTCAACGGGACTTAAAATGGACTCTGAAACAAAGAAAGTCCATAACACACCATAAAACTTAATTGGATTTGCTCCTGAGCCATTTCCTCTCTGAGAAGAAAAAGACTATTGCCTGATGAACACTACAAGTGCTGCTTTTATCATTATTGTTAATTACACACACGCGCACACACACTCTGACTGATGTTCATATCTCCTCCCTGAACTTCTACAGACGGAGCTGGACTTGTTTCGAGGCCCCGTGTTAACCCAAGCGGGCAGTCTGTTGAGTTGAAGTGCTCTTTTTAACTCCACCCACTCAGGCTGTACTGTGTAGCTAACTGCATGCTCTCCCACACTGAGCCTCCTCTCAACGGGAGGGAGGGGATTTCAAAGCAGGGTAGTCCCAACATGGCGAGGGGCTCTTCTTTTTAATGAAGTGCTCTTTTTCTTGTAGCAGAATCAGAGAAGAGTCGACCTGCCTGATGACGCTGCGTGGCAGACTACATGCCGTCTCAGCGCTTGCGTTCATTCCATTTTTACTCTTGAGTATTTCCATCACCACCATCGTTATTAACTTCTCTGTCTGGTTAAGCCCCGCCCAGCTCCTGCGCAGTACACATTGGACTGATTTGTTATCAGTGCAAAGGAGAAGATCAAAAAGTGAAGGAATGAAAAGAGAATATCTTCTTGTGCTCTTGGTTTTAATCTTTTTTTTTTCTTTCCTCTTTCTTTGTCGATCATCACTTTGTTGTAAACATTAAATGATTTCCCTTCAAGTGGCTTTGAGAAGAGAGCAGCCTGAGCATTTGATTAGCTATCAGCTGTGTGGATGGTTGTGTGTGTGTGTGTGTGTGTGTGTGAGTGAGTGAGTGTGTGTGTGAGGGAAGAAAGATTATGATCTATTTTGGCGTTGTGCTTTCTTTTCTGCAATCACAATCTAATGTGTTTTTTTTTCTTTGATTCAACTCTTTTTAATTTTACTTGATGTTTTGTATTTTCCAAAATCTTTCCAATTTTCACAATATTTTTTTTTTTCACATTTTACCTCATGGACCAATCAAATCACCTGTTTTTTTATTTATTGTGTTTGTCGGGGGAGGGTAGGGGTTATAATGACATGTGTTCATGCATTTAAATGGCACAAGTGAAATTTTGCAGATAATATATAAGTGGAATGTGCCGAGTGCAAACGAACAGTTGATCACGGAGAGCCTCTTTGTTGCTGTTTTCATTCCAAAGCGTCTATTATTATACGAATGTGCTTTTATGAACATATATAAATATATATATATATATATATATCTCCTCTCTGTTGTTGAGCAGTATGTGTTGATCATTTCTCTGTTCGGTCTGTCCTTTGTTGATGTCTTTTTGTTCCTTTTTTTGCTCTTATATCGTCGCTTCTGTTTTGCATTTTGTTCACCTTCCAACATGAGGGGCCAGTGAACCTAAGTAAGAAAAAAGAGAAATGAGCTGTTACTGAAACTTTAGTTAGAACTGTCTGACAGTATGATCACAGTATAACGACGAGGGATGGCAAAACCACACATCAGCAGTGTTAACTGTACCAAATTACATCATAACTAATATGAATGTAGATTTCAGTGCAAAAAGAAAATTAAAAAAAAATATTTGATCTGTTCTGTCTTTTGTTTTTTTACTGCGTCACATCACTTACTGACATCAACCAGACAACAATCAAACTTAATATTGTGTAAACTCCTAATTTATGTCCCACATTCTGTGAACTTTCCCAATAATGTGTAACTTTGAGATTAAAATAAACGTGACAGGCAAACCTCAGGGTTTACATTCAGCTTGTTTTATTTTTTTTATGCAGGGGAATCTCCGGATGAAGTACTAAGACTAGATTAAATTCTTACTTTACCCACCAGGAAAATGGTGAACGCTGATCCCCTAAAACACATCCTGTCGCTCAAGTAGAGAGCGCTGCAGAAAATCACTGTGCAGTGTCGTCATCCCAAATGTTACAAAACGAGCTTCCTCTGCAGTTCTTGTGTAACTAAAAGTTTTGCTTGTGTAAGGCTGTCCGTGCTAGAATACAGGAGTGCAATGTGTGCAGGTGTGACGTCAGCTGAATGGGCTTCATGGAGGACTACAGGAAGCACGATGATGGATTTTGTTTTCTCAGCATGTAATGATCTACATAAATTACTGCTGCGATGTAGAGACTTACAAAGAGTGTACAAATGCTCCTTACATACACACACTTCCCTCGCTCAACAATGTGAAATGTAACAATTTGCACTTTTAAAAATCTCTGATGGACTCTATGATGGCTATTTTATCGTTTTCAGCTACAATAAGCCATAAAAAGTTTTATTTATTATTTCCTGGGACTTTAACAGAAAAGCACTGCTGTTAAACAACCAAAACATTTTGTTTTTACAGAAAAAAGATTCTTTAAGTAAAAAAGTCCATGGAGTCAAAATATGCCCTATTTTCATATAAGTTATTTTTGAGGCCAAATTGTTATTAATGTTTCAAACATTCTCTGTGTATTCACTGACAGTGATCGTGTCATAAGACCTGGTAACTCATGTTTGACCCAAGCTGTGGACATGAGTCTCCAAAGGGCTTCTCTGAACCCTCAAGTGCCGAGCGCATCATACTTGATACACGAGTTTCAAAGACCTCAATCTCATCAAAATGATAAATGTTTACATTAATAACTTGTTAGAAAAATGTCTTCCACCCCCTTGAGGATTATCATCACCACTACAGGCAGCCGCTCTCATGAAATCATCCACACTCTTATTTTCTGGAAAATCATCTGTAATTTTCAAAAAGTTGAGATAACAATAACATCTAAATTGTTACTATTTTTTAAAATAAGTACTTCCTGCATTGAAAGAATGCAAATTAACTAAAAAGAAAATCACAAAAAATGATATCAAACAATATATCATAAACCAAATGATATAGTAATATTATTTTGTGGATCTGGTTTAAAGGGTCAATAAAGGTCTCAGTTCCAAAAACACTGGAATTTTCCAGGTACTTTTTGATCAGGCTTTTAAAGGTTAGACATGATGAACTTTGGTGGTGAAACCTCTTGTATTGTGTAGAGGACTTTGCAGCCACCATTTTTAGTTTGTGTCATTCACATTCAAAATGGCTGCCCTCTGTAAAAGGGGAAAAAGGTGAAAGCTGTACATTTGTTGGGTTTCTAGAAATGTGTAGTTTATATGTTAAGATTGGAAAATGCATTAACTCTGACCACTGTTTTTTAAAGTTCTCTGAAAAGCGTTCTTTTCGATATCCTTCGTAATAAACATTTGTTTTTATCATAGACTGAATAACAAAGATTTAAAGACGACGACTTTATATCAAACTTGTGTAATCACAGCTGACAGGACGGAGCACCGCTAAGGCTGTTGGAGATTCAGTTTAAAAATATTACCTGGCTGTTCAATAATTTCTTCTCACTGCTCAAAACCACTTGATAACAGTCATTATTTGAGATAATGAGTCAGAGACCGGCAGATTTCACCTCTGCCTGTTGACACTGGAAAAAATGTGAACTGTTTGCCTCAGATTAAAACTTAAGAGTGAGGAAATAATAAACGAAGATATCAGACATGGGTGTTAGAGCAGTCCCAGGAGCTACTGGATCCAAGAAAAAAAAGAAGTGGCAGTGAATTTAGCATTAGTGTTAAAAATTTTTGTGACTGTTTGCTCATTTACAGTAAATGATTAATGGACGGTTTAATTAGCACATCTGTTCGTCCTCTGATTACTCAGGATGCTTTCAGTCACATATGGGGCGGCTGTGGTAGAGCTGGTCTTCTCTCATTTGGTGAATCAAAGGTAAAACTTTTTTTTAGTTTTCTAGAAAACTAGAGAAAGAGCTATGATCACAGCCATCATCATCAGCCGTCATTTTCTACATGTCACATTCATCCCCGTCATACACGCTCTGACTGCTGGCTGCACCACCAGGAGCAGTCCTGAGGTTCCACGTCTTTTCTGAAGGATACTTTAGTACATGTGGATTAAACCACCGACCCACTCTACTACTGAGCAACAGCTTTGGTGTCAAAAGTCTTGGTCTGACTCTCACAAGTTTACGGCTGAAAAAGCCTTCCTAAACCTCCACAGGATACTACTCCAGTTTCGGAAGTGTGCTGCTCTTGGTTTCTCTGATAAGACTTTTCTTTCCCCGAGAAAGGAAGCTGTATCTGTTGATATTGAGTCTACAGAAGCTGCAAAAATTGGATAATTTTAGAATACTGCCAAAAAAGGAGATCAGTGTTCAAGAAAACTCTTTTTTATTTAATTTAAACTAGTTTCAGTGATTGTTGTGGTTTATTTTAATTAGATGCAGACTATGCAGACTTAGTCTTCACATACACTCCGTTCATCTTCAAATGACTGAAATCCTCAGAGTTTGTTTTTCTCGGTCTCAGCGTGACAGACAGTAAATCAAGCACTCCTGCATTATGATGAGTTACAGCTTTATTTCAAAGGTGGATCAAGTCAGCTCATCAACAGCCCTGCCCAACAGTGACACTCCCGACCAGTTCACGTTACATTTCCCCTCTAGAGCACAGACTTTGAACACAAAACTGTATCACATCATGCAGTCTATACAAAACAAATTAAAAAAGGAGAAAGAAAAAAGAAACAGAAAAAAAACAAGTCCTCCACTCATCCCCTCCAGCTGTCATTCTCCAACCCTGATGGCCATGAAATCGAAAAACTTTAAAGCTCCAGGATGCGTTTGAGCATCGCACGAAGCTTAGAATCGGCACTTGTTCGATGCAGCGAAGGAGCACAGAAGAGGAGACAGAAAAGGAGGCAAGGGGAAAGTTTGCAGATTTGTCTCTGAGAGTGAAAAGGGCCCGGAGAGGACGATCCGTGAGTTTGAAATGTGAAACAATAAAATTAACAGAATAAGTGTTCCCTTCCGCTTTTGTAAACTCTGGCTCAGGTTCAGACCAGAGCCACATTCAGCGGTTCTACAGTTTTTACATGCAGTGAGTGTTGCAGAGTGAAAGCAGATGTTCTGGAGAGACGGGACGTGACAAAAAGTACCAGGCACTGCCCTTTATTTTGTCTTAGGAATCCTCATCTCTCGAGCTCACCTGCTTCCACCCCAGATGCAAATTCACCGTGCGTGCGTTTGGGGACCAATACCAAAAAATGAATCAAAATATGTCTGTTTTCATTTCCGCATACCAATAACAACAGTCTGTTCTGCTGCCCGTTTTGGCGTTTTGACATCTGGTTTGCTGTTTTGACAGGAACAAGGGCCGGAAAGGCACTTCAGAGTGTGGATGTCCCTTCAATTTCCTGGCAGTTCTGTCGTAAGCTCTACAAAAAAATTTAAAAAAGGTCTGCTGGGTAACTCCCTGTGAAACTTTGAGTTGTCCAAATGACCAAGGGGGAATCTGAAAGAGACGAAGAAGAAGAGGTCACGCAAGACATTTAAAGTTTTACAGTCCAAATGAATCTATGACGGACTGAATGAGAAACTTACAAAGACATAAAGTTCTTCCAAGCTGTTTGAGATGTATTTAGCCCTCAATGGAAACCTCTGGAACCATGTGTCCATTCAGGGTTGCGTCCACTTTCATCTCCTGCACAGAAAACAATAATTGAGATCAGATTAGTGCTTTTTAAATTCCACACACTTCCTATTTCTAAATGAACGCTTGTTTAGTTTTCTTACTGTTGAATTGAGCTGAACTGACTCCACAGCCGCCTGAATCTGACACGGCATCTCACAGATTTCTGTCTTAAACTCTTCTGCCATCACTTCCAAACACTTCTGCCCGATGGTGGTGTCCTGGAAAAGAAATGCAGAGAGAGAGTTAATGAGAGACGTAATGCACGTACTACAAAGATAGTTTTTTTCATAATTTGTAGCATTGAAATTAAGTTAATTTGAAGTTAAACATATTCACAAAAAAAACTGAACCAGGCTATGAAGAGTGACTCACAATGATCATTTCCTCTGCAGGGGCCACAACGGGCTCAGGCTCAGGGGGCGTCACATCCAAAGTTTCTGATTGGACAATGGGAGTTTCAGTCACTTCCTCGATTTTCTAAACATAGAAAGAGATGAGAGGAGTTAAATGACCATTTCATGACAGGACTTTTAAAAAGAATGAGAGATACTATTTGTAGTTTTTTAGTTAAACGTTTTGATGCGGTTTAATTTGAACACGTTTTTTCCTCACCGGCTCGACAGCAGCAGACTCGGCGATGGCGACCTCCACTGCTGATGCAGATTCTGTCACAACAAAGTCGTCAACAAAGCTCTCGGGGATTTCCTGGACTGCGGGAGGAGCCTGGAGAGACAGAAAGAGAACAAGATAAGAGAGATTTTGTTGAACGAACTGAATCAAACTGAATTATATTGTTTTGAATGGAATCAAATCAGTAACAGACAATAACCAACAGTAGAGTTAACACCACACACTGCACACTGCACACAGATGAGACATTCAAAAGATCCAAAGTGAAGAGGGGAAAAAAAGAGCTCAAGAGAAAAAGAAGATGGCGTTTGAATCAATGTTGCACCTCTGTCACTGCAACAGGCTCTTCAGGAACAGGTGCTGCTTCTTCTTCTTCTTCAGCCAACACTTCTACGTCTTCAGCTTCATCCTCAGGTGCAGCTTCAGTACAGACAGCGATCTCGACTGGCTCAGACGTCACTTCGATGATCTCCTCTGCTGTTTCTGTGACCTCGTCAACAACGGGCGCTTCCTCCTCTACTTCTTCAGTCACTTCAGGTACGGGCTCTGGCGCGGGGATGTCTTCTGTGACGACCGCTTCCACCTCGGTCTCGATGACTGCGACCTCCTCTGCCACGGCCTCAGCCACCACTTCAGTCTCTGGCTCGCAGACATCAAGCGTCTGCACATGCAAAATGAACACGGCACACGTTGAGAAAGCCATGCAACATGCAACGAGGGAACACGTTACCGACAGCTACAGCTCCGATTTTAAAAATAACACACCAGACTCAAAGGGAAAATTTACCAATAACTACTGTGATGACTTTTCTATGTGGACTGTGCACTAAATTTTCACAACTTTATCAGTATGACTTCAGAAAAATATTGTCATGTAAAGACGGGAACAATCGTCTGCTCAGCTGTAATAATCTATTCTGTGCTAAGAATATTATTATTACTTACGTAGTTTTACGTACTTTACTTATGTACGTTACGCACTTGATTATTAGCCACTGTGACATTAGCATTTATAATAAGCCTTAAACATTTCTTCCTGTCATAAAAATTCTGTGAAAACTCCTTTTACAGGTACTTAACAGAAAATATATACTCTGATATTCATATTTCTGTGATTTTGGTCACAACAATATGGCCAAAAATTGAGCCAGAGGAATCCTTGAAGATAAAAAAAAAGAATCCTGGTATTACTCATGTTAATGTCAAACCATGCTGTCATCATGAAGATCAGACCTACCTGTGCGACCTCTGTGGTTATGACCGTCGTCTCCTCTGTCACGATCTGGAGAAGAAGAAATAAAAACACTCATTAAACTCTGAGGTGGTCGCTTCTTTGGAACAATTAAACAAAATGTCGCCCGAAAAGTAAAAATAAACATGTTTGTTGGATGATTTCTTTGTTGTATAAATGCTCCTTGGTTATGAATCTCATCCTGTTGTAAAGCCTGTTTATTTCTCTCTTAAACGGAGCTACATTTATGAGGAACATGCATTTGTGTGATGAGCAGCAGAGCTGAGGATGTGAGATCCATCAATTAAAAAATTTGCCAAATCTTCTCTGCCAAAGCCAAACAGCTCTTTCTGTCATTGTCTCATTTCTGTATAAGCTAAGCTGATAGGGTGATGAGCTTTTCCAGAAAGAATCTGTCTTTGTTCCTTTACTTTTTTTCTTCCAGTAACATTTGGAGAAGTGAGATACTTATGAAGTGAGACTGGTGTTATGTAACAGAACGGGGCGTGAGAAGAGGTGCGGTTATTTGTAAGGTGTAAGGCTTGAGTAACAGAAACACTTTTCTATAGGGGGAATTGTCTTTTGTCCGGTTAGTGCTGCAAGAAAGTTATAAAAGCTGAGTGAGGTAATACACAAGAGTCACTCAGAGTTTCCAGAGTCGTACTAAATACATGAATTATTTAATATATTACACAAGGACTTAGCGGTTACCAAACAGTCAAACTATTGAGTGATTTTGCCTAAATGTTGCCGTAACAGACACAACACTGCTGGATTTACTTTCAGGCTGCTGCTGACTAATCTGTTCTGATAAAAATCAGAGCAGATTTCACTTAAGATGCTCTCAAGATAAGTTGAACTCCTTCAAACTTGTTAAGAATCTGCTCCAAGCCCTGACAATAAAAGAATACACTACCTGAGCAAGTTTTTGGACAGACAATGCAGCTGCATGTTCTGTGAGTGTGTGTGTGCGCGAGTATGACATGCACATTTCTTTTACCTCTGTCTCAGCAGGAGCCTCTACAGGAACCTCAGCTGGGGGTGTGATCTGTAAAGACAAAAAGGAGAGATATTTTAAATATGCATAAAAACAAATCTTTGCATGACTTAAATCTCAGGAAATCTGTTTTGAGCTGAATAATCTTCTACACTTCGTCAGCCAAACTCCCGCTGTGATGACTTCAGGGTTTCTGAAAACAAGAGTCTCTGCAGGTTCCAGAAAAGGAAAGGTTTCCAAAATGAGGGAGGGATGTAAAGTCACACTAACTGTGCACAAAAACACACACAGATTTGGTCGTAGAGTGTTTTTTTTTAGTGTAGCTGCAGTTCAGGAGATGGAAGAGTAAAATGATACATCTTTAGGGGGAATGTAACAACCAACTGCATGAGGGGGAAGCTGGTACACCTGTTTCTCACCTCATGAAACTACCTTCATCATCAGATTCTCACTGTAAAAACAATGAAATCGTTTATTATTTTTCCACTTAGTTGCGCAATCTAGTAAGATTAACACATTTCAGACACTTGTGTCCAGGTGATAATAGCAGAAATTAATCGTTCTTTGTAGTTTTGCCACCAATTTACTGGGAGATTCGCCCAAAATGGCCACTGGCGCCACCCAGTGTGCATCCAAGTGTGTTGAGCCAAAGTGGCATCACATAAATGTTGTAAATCATAACAGTCTGATGGTGAATTATTTAGACTGTCTTGCACCAGCCAGCCTTCAATGTAGGACAAGTCTGTTTCACTCATGCACGGGCCAAAGTGTGTTTAAATATATCAGAGAGCAAACTCTCACGTTCACCCCCCCCCCTCACTCCAACGGCTCCACCTCTTTCTATACATTTCACAGCAGGCAGCTAAAGAATCCCGTCCTCTGTAGGGTTTAAAAAGTTTTCAGAACAAAAGCTAAAGTGGGCAGAAAAGCACGCATGGTAAAGACGGGTAAACACACACTCCAGCTCCAGCTATAGCCTGAGGTGGGGATGATATAGGGGAGAGGGGGAGGGTAGGAAAGAGGGAGGGAGGTGTTCTATACGACGTGGTTGCTTGCTTTACAGGAAAACACACGCTCACACACTTACACACGTGTACATTAAGAATGCACGCCCCCCTCCTGACTGTCCCAGCACCAGAACACTGTGTACAAAACTGATCTGTGTACAGATCGAACTCTGACGCTCACACTGAGAAACAAACACAGCACAAAGGAGAGCTGGTCTAGGAGCAGCTCTTTCTTAACCTATAGTGAGGGACATCATGTTCAGGCAATGCAAAAACTCTTTGTTCTGGCCAACACAAACTCTACATGTGCTCCTTAAAAAACCCAGAATTTGGAGTTCAGGGAACAAGTTACAAATCTTGGCTTTTTGCAAGATAACTGCAGTTTAAGCAACCAAACAGAAAATGTTACATGAAACATCTCAACTCCAAATCAGGGAAAGAGGAAACACTTCCAAAAAAAAAAGGTCAGGAAATGTGGGAGGGGGTGAGCTCCATGTGGGTGCATATTTTCAAGGAAGGTGGGGAGATGGGGGGTGGGGTGTCCACATGCTTTGCCACGAGGTGATAACACTTCCAACCAAGTCCCAAAATTATAAAAATATCCCTTTGCATTATTTTTTACTCACTCTCTCTCTCTCTCTCTCTCTCTCTCTCTCTCTCTCTCTCTCTCTCTCTTGCCACCAAAACAAATGAATCATTTAAAGAAAACACAAATATGCAGCGCTTTTATTGTTACCTAACTACTAACGTGACCGAGGTCATGCCATCACTGGAGGTTTGTCACAAACTTTTAAAAGGTTGTGACAGCTGTCTGTAATCCCACTCTTTGGTGCACCAAATACCAGAGGCTAAACTACACAACTGCACACAGTTACACAAAGAAACCACACACACATGTACCCCCCTATGTCCAAACTTAGAACTCCATCCCCCTCCTTTCTACTCCCCGCAAAGACCCAGTGATGGATGAACAAGTGCATGTGCAAAGTACAGGCAGAAACCACAGGATCAGAGGAGAAGAAAAGAAGAGGAGAAGGAGGAGGAGGGGGAGGAGGAGGAAAAGGAGAAAGGAAATGAAGAAGTGATGGTGGGGGCGAGGACGGGTGAAAAGGGAGAGTGATGAGAGAATGAAGAAGGGAGGGGAGCCGGAGCACAGACGGAGAAAGCTGGTACAAAATGTTCAGCCTGAGTGGGAGACACACCCACTACCACAGAAACATAAAGCACACTAAGCCAGTTTGGTTGGATTTGGGTGGTGGGTTTTGCACTCACCTGAGTCTCCGTGGTAACAGCCAGAAGCGGAGGGACCGCCTCTTTTTGGCCCCAAAGCCAGCTGAACACGAGCCCCATCTATGCCTGCTTTGATTCCTCTGATAACCTGTCAACTAACATCCGACTGACATCCAACTCTCACTCTACTGCCAGCCAGACATGTGTCAAACACTTTCTAGTAACTCTAGATGATCTCAAAGTAACTCAAAGTACCTTCTGCCTCTGCTGCGTGTGTTTGCAGCGACATCCAATGCTGACTAAAGTGCAGCTTTGAAAAAAAAAGGGCATCTGTGTTTGTGAGCGTCTGAGCTGAGTCTGGCACATCTGCAAGCAGTGAAGGAGCAGAAGAAGCGAGGCAATAAGGGAGGAAAAATGAAAGGTGGCGTAGCAGCAGTGAGGGAATCAAGGAGGGAGGGAGCGAAGGTGGGAGTACTGGACAAAAGGAGGGGAGGAGGAGGTGGATACTGCCACAGCTCAACAACCATACAGTGATCGGCAGCCACCTCCAATAGGAACTCCTTTATTGGTCCCATATCACTTTATGGGCTGGAGCATAACACTTAAAGGTTACGATCCTCTCCTCAAACAAATCCTCGAAAGGATTACTTGAAGGTAACTGGAGAGCAGCATGGCACTGAGGGAAAACTCATCCCAAATATCCACACCTCAGGCCTCCTCTCACACCCGTCCTGTGCAGCATGTAAGCTCACAAAATGTGACCAACATACATGTGCACCATATATGGTTATCACTCACTCACAGGGAGCAATGACCATGAATTTGTGTTTGTGTGTGTGTGTGTACATTTCCACACATATGTACACTGAGTTGCCCCACGCAGACGTACATGTATGTGCAGTGTGTTGCATGTGTGTGTGTGTGTGTGTCTGCTCATGGCCTGCAGTCTCCTGCCTGGAACAGAACATTCTGTTCCCAAAGTGTGCACACCATGGCTACATGTATGATTAACAAAGACGTGTGGCTACCATTTTTAACATGCAAACAAAAATGTACAGATATTTATTCATATTTAATAAAGACTACTTGACTTTTAGTGGACAGCGAGGAAGATACAACAACAGAAAGTCAAAAGCTAAAAATCATTTGTTTTAACAATTTCTCTTACTGACCAAGTTGAAAGCAAATTTTCTCAAAAAGGTGCAAAGCCAACAAAGCTTTTTTAAACTGGCTATGCAACTCTTGCAGCACAAAATGACAAAGATTATTAAATAAAAACATGGATTCATTATTAAACCAGCCATATCAAGAAGAAAATAAAGGTCTGAGTGCAGGATGCATGTTTTAAAGGAGACAATAGTATGTAACGTCTGCAGAGGGTTCCCTCAATCCTCCAATGGTAAAGCCGACAATCTTTCCTCCTCTTCGCTAAATGGAACACGTTGTTCCCTGTGCCTCCCACCCCCACCATGTCCGCCTCCCTTCTCCCATAAGGATCTCACCATAAGGATCTCACCATAGTGCACATGCCATGTGGCAGAAAGACTCACTGTGACAGTAAAAAAAGACTTCTTTGTTATCTTCCTGTAGAAATTAACCTTCCAGGTCTCCCCACAAAGGGAATCCCCATTTGTTTGCTTCTACACCCCTAAAGATGACGTAGATTCTGGACTCCATGTACAGATTGTCTAAAAGCTTCAGGTGCTTATAAGTAAAGGACTCATAATTCAGGGAGTCCATTTCAGGTTTAACTCACAAAGACAGAACAAACATGTTCAATGTTCTAGAACAATGTCTCCATCATCCATCCAAATCAAAGCACTTCTTACCTCAGCCTCTGGTTCTGTTTCAGGAATGATTGGTTCAACCTCTGCTACGATCTCAGCTTTAACCACACAGGGCTCTTCTTCTGGTACTGGTGCTGGAGGAGTCTCAACAACTGGTTCTTCTTCAACCACCGGTGCCTCGACTTCTGCTGGAATCTGTTCCACCACAGGTTCCGGCTCGGGTACCTCGACTGGGGCAGGCTCAGGTACCTCGACCTCGACGGGCTCGACGACAGGTTCTGTGACGACTGGTTCTGTGACGACTGGTTCTGTGACGACTGGTTCTGGTTCTACAACGGGTGTCTCCACAATGGGGACAGTGATAGGAACAGGCTCCTGGATCTCCACTGGAGCAGGTGCTGGTGCTGGTTCTTTAACCACTTTCTTTGGAGCTGCTGCAGGGGGAGCACACACTGTAATCCCTGGGCCCGCTTTTGCTGGTGGGTTCAGGGCATGTTGCTCTTCCAGGGCTCTCCTCTGGGCCTGCTGCAGGGGCACAACCAAACATGATTGGGGTTAACAAACGTTGCCATGTTTTTAATGTGGGAGATACTTTATGAGTTGTTTTTGCTACTTTTTGTTGTTTTATCTTTAAAGTCGAAGCTGTCATGTGGGGAAAGACTTGATCCTCACTAATGATAACTTCCCAAATAACTCAGTGTGGCATAGTTTAATATAAATGACACTTTCTAAACTTTTATTTAAGACTTTTATGGTTTTAAACAAGTCTGGGACCCTCGTATTGTTGGAACCATGTTGTTGTTTTCAGTCTGGGGTTCATTCTGACACCTCTCTGTCTGCAGGAATACCATGCATGCCGCACCAGCCAGATGCAATGTTTTTCAGCCCTGAACAAAACCCCCTCTGGCTTGTGATTGGGGTTTTAGGACAACGGACCAATGGAGGGTGGGGCTGGGTAACCAGGATTGGGCCCAGAGAAAAAAAAAAAACTAGTTAGATAATGGGAGCTAATTAGTTGAATTGGAGCGGACCTGACAGGTGTGGTGAAGCGGGAACGGAAACCGTACGAGTCAGCAACTCTGCTGGGTGTCCAGCGAGCCAGACAGTAGGCCTAATCACATTATAATCAGGTTATAATCAGGTTACAATCACTCCCTGAAAATGCTTTTGTTAGGCTGGCAGCCAGTTAGGCATTCGCAGCGCTGTACGCCAACAAGGCATGTGTGTGTGCGTGGATATTTTGGTGTCCATCCACCAAGCTTCCATCAAAACAACCTCACAAATTCCCTACTCTCTAAACATCTCGTTAAAACATGTATTTCTATTAATGAAATTAATTAATTACCTTCCACTGTCTGTCTAAAGAGGCCATCTAACTTTAACACGTTTAAAAACAAAGCCAGGGTGCTTGTGGTGCCAGAAAGGAGCTCTTGACTTGATGTCTTAAAGTGTCCAGAAGCTCTGTCCCTTCCTGTGCGCTCATATCTCTAAGAGCAATTAGTGATAACAGCAAGCTGTAAGTCATGCTTATCTGTCATTCGCAGATGGAGAGAATCTGGGAGATTGCGCAGACTCCAATCTGGAGAATTTCCCCCTGTCCAGACACTACCAAATACAGCTTTGTGGTGCTGAAAGTCAGGGACCAGCCAGCCAGGGAGAGGCTAAAAGAGGGGGATGAGGTGGATGAGGAAGAATGCAGCAAACTCCATAAATGCAAACACTGGAGGGGTGGGCTTAGGAAAGCTGAAATTATATCCTTCAGGCAGGTTTTGAATAATTAGTTTATGACTGAAGAAGGATAAATGGAAAGTAGTGCTTGGTGATGAAGTGACCTTTGCCCCCTGAGAAACTGGAGTCTGCCTGTGACTTTCTGGACTGACCCCTCCCCTCTTTGCCACACCCACTGCTTCTGGGCACTGAATGTTCAGGAGTACATTTCTCCAAGTTACCTAAGAGGAGGGGGAGGGGGTGGAACCACACATGTCAATCATCACGGAATGGCTGCTGCACCAGAATAAGTTTATAATGCAGAGTCAGACATATGTTCAGAGTTTTTTTGGTCAATAAGTACTTTTTGTTGTCTAATTGAGATAAAAACAAACTTGGGTCCCCAACTCTTGCAGAGGGGGCCCTGAACGCACGAGGCGCGCGGGACTTGCTCCAAGTTTATTTGTCTGAACTATCCCGGAGTGGAGCCAGAAGCACGTGGAATCCTTTAATTTTGCAAAAGATCGATTATTTCGATAAAGCAGTTCCGTGGGTTATTCCTACGGAAGTTTTGTCCGTGCGTTTGATTTGTTTGGTTATTTTCGGTCCAGTTTTGCATTTCTGCGTGTTTTTACGCACGGTGCTTGGAGCGCTCCTTTCCTTCTGCACGTAAAAGGAACAGCAGCATCAAATCCTGGCCGTTTCCAGTTAGAGATAAAAACAAAACAAAATTATCAAAATCGGACATTAAAAAAAAAAAAAAAACGAAAACATTTAATTCCTTCACTTTTTTTGATTGGTGTTGTTAAACGTGGGGAGATGGGCTGAGCTTCAGATTCTGATCTATGCACTTGTTATGCATGAATTTCAGGCACAAATACGAGCAGTCCTCATCGCTCCCATCTTTGTTACTCGACGCTGTGGGTTCAGCGAATCAAAACATGGTTTGTTCTTTACAATTAACGCTGAAGAGGCGCACTGACTTTTAATTTACCACTTGCGAAAGGAAAAAAATGTCCATAAGATCATTTTTAGCACCATTTTCAAACTAAAAATGCCTCCATTCTCTTAAATTCGTATTTTCTACAAATTAAGTCCTAGAGATTTTATTTTTGATCGTGCAGTGGTGATGAAAGTGCGCGCGCCACCACTTACCAACCTCCTCATGCGGCGCTTGTTCTTCTTCCTCATGCTGGGCATTTTGGCGTTTGTTGAAGGAAACGAGACAAACCGAAGAAATGGAACGAGCAAAGAGGCAGAGGCAACAAAGTGGATCTTTATAGAGCCCCCGGTCGCTCTGTTACCTTTGAACCGAACCTATGGGAGGACTGGGATGAAAGATGGTGGGCGTGGAGAGACAGAGAGAGAGAGACACGCATGCAAGCGTCTCCCCCCCACCGACCTAAAACACATGCACGTGCACGGCAGCTCACTGAGATGATTGTGTCAGACTTGGGCTACCTATTGGCTGGACGGTGGATGCTGTTATGTAACCACTCCATCACAGCAAAAAGGGACAGAAAGAGAGTGCCACACCCCCTTTCTCTGGAGTGGGTTGGGAATAGTTTTTGAGTCCAGCACATGGCGAAGACACCACGTGCTCTAAAGTAGTATTTCCTCTCTTTTCTTATATTTTTCCATCTTGTTTTCGAGCTTCCAAACATTTTTTGTGGCACACTGATCAAAAAACAAGCTCCTGTTTCATCAAAATCAGTTTCTTGGAAGGAAACAAAAGACCATCAAAACAGAGCATGCCATTATGCCAAATCTTTTGAATTCATTAAAATCATGATGCCAGTGAATACTTTTCATTGTGCATGTTTCATAAGGAGAAAGAAAGCTTGTAAAGTGTTTACGCCCACCACCCCCTTGCACTGCATCAGATGTGAGTGCCCATTGTCTCCGTGATTGTAACAGTACACATGCGTGTTCACAGACACACAAGGCACAAGAGCTGTACTGTATCTTTATTGTTTTGTGTTAAAGAAACATGCAACATTTCTACTCCTCACTTTCAGTTAAAGATGTGAGTCTGGTTTCCATTTTTAAAAAGGAATTCAGTGTTTCATGGGCACTCAGCTGACACCGTGTGCCAGGGCCGCTGCTGGCCATTTGGGTGCCCTAAGCATAATTACTTTTTGGTGCCCCCCCTGGCCGCCCCGTGAGGAAAGAAAAAACACACACAATATTTGGGAGTGCAAACCGAAGACATATATTATATGTTACAAACAAGAACAGCAGAACTACAATATTACACTAGAACTAACTATGGAACAGGCAAAACCACACACACACAAGTAAAATAAATAATAAGAAAAATAAATTCAAATAAGAAAAACAGAACTATACAATTAGACACACAAAACAAGAAAAGTCACCAAACTACAAACTCTGCAAAGACATTATATATTGTACTGTAGAACCAACTATAGAATAGGCACACAAAAACACACAAGTATTTTTAAGTGCAATCTTCTTCAATAAAATAAACAAAATAAATGTTTTTTCCTCATCAATGTTGCTACTGTTGTCAAAATAAATCTATCTATAAATGCAGAGATAGCAGAGGGTCCTTGGTTCGAGTCCAATGAGGTAAGTGATGAGGTCACGCAGGGACACACTGGGGCATGCCCAATCACTGAAGTCACCCTAGGGCGGAGCGCCCGAAGGGTGCTTTGAACTAGTATAAATAAATACAAATAAGTAAAACAGTACTATACAATTAGACACACAAAACAAGAAAAGTCACCAAACTTTGCAAAGACATTATATATTGCACCGTAGAACCAACTATAGAATAGGCACACAAATCATCGGTGATCAATCAAATATGCGCACCCCACAGGAATACGGCAACTGGGGAGGGCCCTGGGCCCGGTCAAGTGTACCATAATTATTTCTATTATTTCAAGCAATTCTGTATATATTATATTGCCTATAATGGTCTAAAGGTGCCCGTAGTTGTGTTTCATCTTAAATTTAATGTAAAAAAAAAAAATAATAATGATAATTTTTTTTTTTTTTCCCCACATTTTGGTGCCCCTTCCGGCACGTGGTGCCCTACGCACAGTGCGTGATGCGCGTGTACGTAGTGGCGGCCCTGCCGTGTGCAGAGTACAGATGAGTTACAGGCACACTCTAGAGAGTAAGGGTACCCACCTGCTGTCAAAAGTGGAATGTGGAAATTGTAAAAATTTTGATTGATGGGACCTTTGACCTTCGGGGTCAAGAGGTCACGGGTTTATGGGGTCATGGGTTTATGGGTGATCTAACTGATGTTGATCTAACTAATGTTCATCTAACTGATGTTGATGTAACTAATGTTGATCTAACTGATGTTGATCTAACTGATGTTGATCTAACTGATGGTGATCTAACTGATGGTGATCTAATTGATGGTGTTTTACACAACATTTATGAAAACGCTGACCAAGAAATGAGTTTTTAGCAACTGTTTGAACCAAGACCTGGTGTATCTGGTGTATCTGCTGTATCTAGTATATCTGCTGTATCTGCTGTATCTAGTATATCTGGTGTATCTGCTGTATCTAGTATATCTGCTGTATCTGCTGTATCTGGTGTAGCAGACTTCTGGTTCTGAGTAATGGAGCTTCCACTTCATATGCAGGATCACCTCTTGATTTCTAAAAAGGGAACCAGGGACTCTTTCATTTCACATTTCACATTTTCATAGAGTTCTTATTGTAATTGTATTTATTTTACTGATTGTTTTTTAATCACTCTGTAAAGTATCCTTGAGTGTTAAGAAAAGCTCTTTTAAATAATAGTTAATAATAGTTAATAATAGTTAATAGTATTAATAATAGTTAATAATAGTGAATAGTTTTAAACAGTGTTTTACTGTAAAGACGGTAAAATTACACGAAGAAAGATAAAATCATTCCCCGTCACTTCTCAGCTGAACTATCTAATAATTAAAAAAAAAAAAATGCTGATAATATCGATCCTCTTGATGCAAAACAAATCTACCTACAGGTATGAATAAAGTAACCCAACCCAACCCAACCTACCCTAACCTACCCTAATAATGATTGGTTATTTGTCTCATCAGAGGGTTAGGGTCGTGGATCACCCAAGAGAGGTGCATCCAAGTGGCAAACTCTGATCCGAAGATGGTGTCTGTGAAGAAGCGTTAAAAACTGAAACAAACGGAAACAAACTGAAACAGACATGCTGCCTAACCTGTTAAAGAAGGATCATTCCGTGTTCTGTCCTAACCCGGGCTATATAATATGTCTGGCCGAGGTGCATGGGCTGAGGCGCATGGGCTGAGACGCATGGGCTGAGATGCATGGGGTGAGATGCTTGGGCCGAAACCCTTCATTTACAGGAAGTACTGCTGGAAAGGCTTGAAAACCTGGTGTATTGTAAGGAGTCTTGTAACAGAATGAGCTAAAAAAAATCAAAGTCCAGGACGCTGGGAGTGTGGGAGGGTGAGGTTAAAGGATAAACCAATGAGAGAGTGTGTGAAGTGTGTGAGGGCGGGATTTAAGGATAAACCAATGTCTGAGCCAATAACGAGCGTGATAACTTGACTTAGCCAATGGCAAGCCAATGACGAGTCTGTGAAGTTTTTGAACTTGATCGAACCATTGACCAAGCCAATGTCTGAGGCAATGAGAAGTTGTGTGATGGCCTATAGGTACAGCCTACACAAAACAAAACAAAACAAAACAAGCTATAAAAAGACATCTTTTTTAGATGAAGCATCGTACATTGAGAATCGCACATTGAGAAACGTGCATCACTGCATCAGGAAATAACTGTCACGAACGCCGAACTTCATCTCTGCAATTCAGCACTTCCTGGTGCTGAACAACATCCAGGCGGAGAGGCAAAGAGTCACAGTTATGGCCGAAGTTCTTTTGCACGAGCTGAAATCAGCAAAATCCATCTATGGCGCCATTCATGACATGTACGACGAGCTGGTTGGAGAAGACAACAAAGTGAAAAAGCGCCAGCTGGATACTGTTGCTAAATTATGGCAGAGAAAAAAAAAGGATAGACTTTTAGTCTTTTTATAAAACAGTTTAGCTTTCTACAACGTTTAGTGATGTCAAATAAAACTTTTTTTAGTGATGTAGGTTTTGATAAATCTCAAAAGAGAATATTATGATGTTTCTCACAGTTTGTTTTCAGGTGTTGCTGCACATTCACTTTTTATGAGTTGCTAAAATGTATTTTTATAAACGCCAGATACAACTCAGCTTCATCATGTATCATGTATCATGTATCATGTATTAGATACATCATGTATCTAATGTATTGTGATTTCTCACATCTCACCACCTTCTTCACTGTATGTTAATCTGCTTTGTCTGTATTTTTCTATCTTTTTTCTAAAAAGAGACTCGGTGGTGATGATGGGACTTCAGATACTGCTGCTGAGTGAGGTAAATATGATTAGAATCAATCATATTATGGTATAAAGGTAACATGTGGATGATAAAGATTGAAATGAAGAAAGAGAAGTGGGTTTTACTATCACAGTATAACAGCTGAATGACTGATGGTAAAAGATCACCAAAGGTTTTCATGCACATCCATATTGGATCAGTTTTTAGTCAAACTGATGCACAGATAGACGTTTGGTAACACTTATACATTAGGTCAGACAAATGAAAAGATACTAATGTTTGCTACCCTAATGACAAAGGTTGTAATACACTTTTGTCATGATGTGTTTCACTGACATGTTGAAAGCCAAATAAAATTCAGGTAGACTGAGCACAGGTTCTATATTCTTTTTTGTTGTTGTTATTCTTCAGCATTGCTGATAAAAAACATAATGTATGAAAAAACATCAAATGTCTGAAAAAAAAACATCAAATGTATGAAAACAAAAACAATCAAAAGTATTGGAAACAGCTGTTTTCTTTGAAAAAAAAATGAAATTAACAGAATTTATCAAAACCTACATCACTAAAAAAAGTTTTATTTGACATCACTAAACGTTGTAGAAAGCTTTTTTTTCTCTGCCATAATTTAGCAACAGTATCCAGCTGGCGCCTTTTCACTTTTTTTGTCTTCTCCGACCAGCTCGTCGTACATGTCATGAATGGCGCCATAGATGGATTTTGCTGATTTCAGCTCGTGCAAAAGAACTTCGGCCATAACTGTGACTCTTTGCCTCTCCGCCTGGATGTTGTTCAGCACCAGGAAGTGCTGAATTGCAGAGATGAAGTTCGGTTTGTACATTCTCTTCATCAACTGTCGAAAGTTGTTAAAGTAAAAACACAACATCTACATAACAAACATGCTCCTTTGGACAGGGATTGTAGATGTGACATCCATGACATCCCTCTTTCAGATAATTACCCAGAGCGATGTTGACCAGATGGTACACAACAGTTTTTACTCCCACTAGAACATCATCAGACATCCAGCCATCTTCATATGTATCCCCCCACTCCATCTTACCTCTGGGTGGAGAGGGACAGCATGGACCCGGGTAAGGGTCCTGAAAAGGGTTATAATGTGGGGTCAGACTGGGAACTGGACAGAGATCCGGACTTGGAACTTGACTTGGAACCGGAAAGGGACAAAAAACGCTGGAAAAAGCGACAGGCATACTCGAGTGCCCTGATTCTGATGACTCCTGTGATGCATCCTGTGATGCATCCTGCGAATCCTGCGATTCATCCTGCGATTCATCCTGTGATGCATCCTGCGATTCATCCTGTGATGCATCCTGCTGCAAATCCTGCGGCGAATCCTGTGGCGAATCCTGTGGCGAATCCTGTGGCGAATCCTATGGCGAATCCTGTGGCGAATCCTGTGGCGAATCCTGTGGCGAATCCTGTGGCGAATCCTGCGATGCTGGTAGCAAACTGCGGGACCCCTCCAAGGACTGCGAGTCCGGTGGTGGATCAGCATCCATGGGTTGAACCAGGGATCAGAGCAGGGGTTGACTGGTTGGTGTTAAACCTGAAGTATCAACCTCGGCAGCGATGCGTCTGGGTTTCATCCTGAGAGGAGCCATGGTCAGCGTTCGTGACAGTTATTTCCTGATGCAGTGATGCACGTTGCTCAATGTGCGATTCTCAATGTACGATGCTTCATCTAAAAAAGATGTCTTTTTATAGCTTGTTTTGTTTTGTTTTGTTTTGTGGAGGCTGTACCTATAGGCCGTCACACAACTTCTCATTGGCTCAGACATTGGCTTGGTCAATGGTTCGATCAAGTTCAAAAACTTCACAGATGGAGGAGGCTCGGAGTTGCATGCAGAGTTTGAGAAACATCAGATTGCACGAGAAACGATTGCAGAGATAGCTGCTCCATGCTGAGCGGATAGTATGGACAATAGGGACAATATAGACAATACAGACAGTATGGACAATATGTCTGTGGTAGATAGAAAGAGTGAATGACTGTGTTTTTATGCGCTTTTCTTTTATGACTTCTCACATACGTCAAACACTTCAAACACTTGCCATTGGTTAAGTCAATGGTTGGATCAAGTTCAAAAACTTGCCATTGGTCACTTCTCAATTGGTTAGTGACTGGATCGGCTCTGGCTTCTCATTGGTTTGTTCAAATATTCAAATTTTTTAACGGTTTGACCCCATTTCACGATTACCAGTTATACAACAACATCTGGCAATTGCATTTTGAAACATTATACAGCATTATACAATGACATCATACAACAACATTATACAACAACACCTGGCATGATAAAGTTTAATCAAATGTCATGCCAAAAAAAATGCTTGTTTTAAAAAGCGTGTATTGCTTTTGTTGCTTTCTAGTGTGCAAGGCTTCTAATGTTACAAAACATATGGCCTTGAGGCCCTTATTGAGGAGGAGCTAAAACTATACATAAATCAAATACCCAGTCAAATCCAGGAATTCATGGGCAACTTTACACCTTCATCAGCCTTAGCTGGACTAGCTAAGCTTGCCATGCATACAGATATGATCAAAGTGTTTAGTTTGCACTGTCAACATGTTGATAGGAAGTGAATGGATGAGGAGCTGGATAAGTTGAAAACAGTGGTGTGTCAGAACAGAGTGAATACACCAGAATAGTTTATGTTTCACTTTTTCTCACTGTCGCTCTTCTTGTTGCTTTTTGGTGTGTCTTGTTACACACCAGCCATTCTCAAAGCTGCTTGACAACTGTTACCAATAATTTAATTTACACGATTCAGAAAAAGCTGTCTGTTGGGATTAGGCCCCATCGAGGAGTCTGTATGTCTTCCTCTCCTTCTAGCTCCTGATGAGCCTACACACCAGGATGTAATGCAGAGTGGATACTGGACTAAACTCGGACTCTGAGGATAAGGTGTGGAGGAGGGTTGTAACAATACAGAGAATAGATTTAAAATTCAGCAGCAGCAAGATGATTGGCTGATGGAAGTTGTGTTAAAGTTGGTTATTGAATACCCAAAGGAGTAAACATCTGTGATCAGCTGAGGAGGGAGTTCAGAGGAGACAGAGAGTGATAGAGAAACACAGTGATATAAATGATCAATAAATAAAGGAAGTCTTCTTTTAAAAAAGTATTTGCCTGCTTTAGTTGCATGAAAAACACAATGAAAGCTGGGTTTTTCACATTTTTATCAACGCTTTTTAAAAAAAATATATTTATTTTTAATCTCTGTATACCTTACATGGTTTAGCACAGTTGGTAGAGAAGGAGCCCCGTGTGCAAAGGTTACAGTCCTTGTGGCGCTGGTTGTAGGATCAGTTTCCAATACCCTGCCTCACCCCACATTTTATTTCTGTTTCAAGCAGCACGTTCAAGATTAAAAGCCAAAGGATGATCTTAAAAAAAGGAGAAAAAATGATTTGAAAATAGAAATTGTGTGTTTTGTGTCATCTTTTTTTTCCTAACTGTGAGTAAAATTACTGTAAGTAATCACCCTTTTTGTCCACAACAGTTCTGTTGATTTCATTGCACTTTGTTGTACACTGAGGCAACTGTCTGCGCTGGATGTTTGAGTCATGATGCCAACTAAAAGAAACTTACATTTGAACCAACTAATACGTTTTTGTTGAAAATAACTTATTATTCATATGTTAAGTGAATTAAAGTTTTGAGTTCTGCATATCATATGTAAAAGTTGTGTCAACTTATTATTTTCCGTTCAGAAAATGTACTTCTCTTATAAAAACTTCAAATTTTAGGGCCTAAACTTGCAAGGTGCAAATTGGTAATGACCAATATTTATTAAACAAACTAAGAAATTAAAGCTACATTAACTGGTTAATAATAAATGGATCAGTACTTATACAGTGTTTTTCTAATCTTTCTGACCACTCATGCTGCATTCACAGTGTAGTTTATTTGCTTATTCCTATTGTCCTGGACATTTTAAGCAATTAATTTTGTTCAGAAATCACTAACTATTTACCAATTATTCAAATACTTCCCTGCCCCTGTGCAGGCAGGGAGATTGAGATCCAGTCAGTGACTTTGCAAAGTCGTTGCAGGTAAGTTAGATATGGTTATCATCTTTGTATATGTTCCAGTTTAATCAAGCAGTTTAGTTTTGGTTTATCACTTAACTTTACTTTATGTTTATATTCTGTAGAAGTTGCATTGATGCTTTCTCGTGTTATTTTGAATCTCTTTTAGTTATGATGGAAGTTTTTGTTGTTTAACCCCTCAGGATCTGAAGCAGTTTCTGGTCGTGTTTTGCTTCTGTCACATTTTTACTCTCTGTGGTCTCATTTTTCTCAGCAAAGTGAAGTCCTGCACCTCTATAGATTCAGCACAATCATGGCTTTAGACTGATGTAACTCACTGAAGTCTTCATTCAGTGTAAAAAATTCTGAAGCCACAAAACATTAGAAAAAACGAAAAGAAAAAAAAAAATTCTCTGATTAAAAATTGAAAAAATAAGGAATTAGTGTATACAACACATTTTCAGGTAGTCTCACGCCTAAGACACATAGGAAATATATTGGTGGTGGGTCTACATTCAAAGAATCAACAAATTTTGATGTTTGGTAATTTTTTTTACTCCCTGTGGTCTCATTTTTCACTGCAGTATGAAGTCCTGCTCAACTATGAGTTCAGGATAACTCAACAATGTCTCCTGAGCAGTTTAACATCATCAGAATGTAATAATTATTCCAACATTTCAACCAGAGGCAAGGAAAATAGTTGAAAATATATTTTCATTACTAAACAGTTATTCATATACATTCAAAAGAGTCTGCTCATCCTCACTGTACACTGTAACTGGAGTTTGGATTTTGTTGTCTGAAGATTTAGCAACATCAGCTGTTGTGTCACTAAAGCTGAAACACAACAGAACTGTGCTGTAAGAGTGATTTAAGCTTTATTTGTGCACGAGGTCTCGCTGGTGTCAGAGTTGAGGCTTCAGTTACTGTCACTCAGTAAGTCAGGCACATGGAGACATGTAAGTTATGTGGTGTCTGACTCTGTTTGAGTTCTGCTGTCATCTGCAGATTTTACACAACACGTGTCTCTGCTTTACTTGTTCAAATGCTGCAGGGACTTGATTCTGTTCGAGGGGGAGAGCCTCGGGTACAACTGCTGAAAAACTCTCAATGAACAACCAGCTTTTAATGATTGTGAAAAACAAATCCTGTCACCGTGGATTAGAATAACATACATCCAAGTTATTGATTTGATTTAATGGTTACGGTGAGAGAAACAGGCAGACATGACTTCCCTGACACTTTAGATTGTCAAGCATCCATTCATCTCTGTATTTACAGAGTAGATCGACCTACAGCGGAACAATGACGACAAACTGGATCAGTCAGGTTGGATGTATTTCTGAGGGGGAACACCTTTTTTGGCCTCTTATTGAACATTTGGGGTCTTCAGAGATAACCTTTAAAGAAAAGAAACACTCAACAGAACCGTTTCCCTCCCTCGCTCTGGTTATCATGAGTGGACAGAACATAAAGTGTATGAGGGAAGTATTTAAAATACCTGTTACATAAATGCTTTGCATTGTATGCAGCCTCTATCACCCCACCCTGCTCGTCTCTGTGGCTCACCAGTGTGGAATTTCTATGATGGTTAACACGCGTCTGATTTAATCGATTCGGTCAATGCAAAGGCAGCATCATACATAAACAAGGATTGAGTCGGTTATGAGTCCCATAAATCTTTGTTTAATATTTCAGGATATTTGCTGGTTTCCAAAAAAGTAATATTCAATGTAATGGTGCACAGAAGCTTGTTCTTGGTTGCAAATATTACATCCATGTGACTAAAAGCATAAATGTGTCAACCTAAAATGTGTATATTTGTTTAACAGCTTTATTTGTTAAATTGAAACATTCAATTTGCATAAAATCTAATAAAAATTCTGGATATTTCAAGATTTGAAACACGGAGGATAGAAAGTCAGACACTGGTGTTTCAACTTTACGACTTAGTTCGTCAGTCAGTCCGTCATGCCTCTAACTGCCTGTAGCATGTACGTTTGTGTGTCACAGAGGAATGTTTTCAGTGTCAGTCCAGCAGGTTTGTCAGGCCAAACAGCCGAAGGGTCACAACTCGGGTTGGAAACATTAGAGAAAATAGTCGCAGAACTTGTTTTTGACAGTTTTCCCTTTTCTTAAAGCTAGAGCCGCTCCTTCAAAAAAACATAAACACACAAATATAAGAGAGACCACAAGCTAATCACAGCTAACAGCCTTTCTTCTGTCAGGCTTGTGTTACAAGCATGAGATAGATGTCTGACGAGTAAAAGCATTAGGTGCTCTGAGTGCAGGAGCCTTTAATGTACAGGCAGTAAGACAAGAAGACCATCCTATGCTTTTATCCACTGAACCACCAATCATCAGTCAGTTATTACCAAGCATAGAAACTGCAGTTCTTTGAGATTCCACTTGAATCTGGCTGTAGAAAGACTGGAAACTGGGAACCTGCAGTAACCAACCACCTGAGGAGCTCTGAAAATCTTGACTTCACTTTTAAAAACCTGTTATGTGATCCATTTTTATACAGTTTGAACAAATAAAACTGAACTTATATCACAAATCATATATTCATATCAGATTTCAATTTAATTATCACAGAGTCTCATCTACAGGATTTTAAAGGAGGTTTAAAACCTCAGCTACCCATCAGGTTAACACTTAGACGTATCCTTACACTTAAATGGAGACAGAAACAATAGACCTAAATGCATATTGTGTTTAAAATGCTAATAAGAGATCATTTTCAGCTTATCTCTTTTAAACCACATTGGGAACAGTTTGGTTCAGCGGGCTGGAAACACAGATCTTGTCTGTAGCTCAGTAGATGATGGAGAGATGTGTTTGGTTCATATTGGTTGGTGCAGCCTGCTGCTCAACATTTGTTCACTTTACATACAAAAAAATAATAAAAGAGGTGAATAACTTTTTGTGAAACAGTTAAAAGCAATATAAAAAAAAATTTGTTCCAATTAAAAGTTTCTGTTTGTACCCTGGCAGAATTAGACTCGAGCCTTAGGTGGTCATTTTTAAATAGATGCTTGTTTACTCTTCCCTTGCTGAGCAGGGTTACTACACACACACACACACACACACACACACACACACACACACACACACACACACACACACACACACACACACACACACACACACATTTAAAAGCACACAAGTACATTGGAATGTTGATCAGCAACAAACACCCCTCCCCAGGTCAGCCCCGTAGGTACCACCCCTGCACCAACAATGAAAACAGAGAGAGAGAGAGAGAGAGAGAGAGAGAGAGAGAGAGAGAGAGAGAGAGAGAGAGAGAGAGAGAGAGAGAGAGGAGAGAAGTCAAACACTGACCATTAAAGGTTTGTTTGACAGGACTTGGTCAAAAAAAAATGAGGCAGTCAGTCTGAAATGTTTTCAAAGTTGAGTTTTTACTATGATTTATTTTATGCTGTTGCAGGCAGGACAAATTTAACCTAACCCTCCCTGATACATTATTTTTAAAACACTGTCCTCCAGCAAGATGCTTCAATTCGTCAAGACTATGAAAAACCCTTTAGTCCAGACAGCTGCTGGCTCCAAAAACAAGATCCAAGACCCCCAGTGGCTCTGAATCCTATTAGCTCCATGTTTTGTGAATGCTGTCTCCTGATTTATATCTCTTTTAATTAGATAAATTAGCATTGCATACTATTTTTTGTTGAAGATCACTTTGACATTCTCTTAAAACACTTTCCTAGAGCACGATGCAGAAAAGTACTTCTCCCAGTTCCTTGAAAACTTCCTTTGTAATCAACTGGTTTCCAGTGAAACATGATATCCACCAAATCTCCCACACTGACCTCTGACCTTTCTCCTTCTTGAGCCACCAAACCTTCCATCTCTTCCTTTGACCTTTGACCCTCTTGAATTCCTGAGGCAGCAGCCCATCCCCAAGAAGGTTTGCACAAACATGCTGAATCAGAAAGGTTCCACTCTTCTTGTTTGAGGAGTCATTGTAATTTCATCATACAAGCTTCGAGCTTCAGAGTTTGTGTTTTTTTTTAAAAAAAAAAAACCATACTGTGAAAAACGAAGGAGGGATTTTCCTTTAAGATTGTCTTTAATTTTAAACACAACTGTCTTTGACAAAATATGAAGGCAGGCAAAGAACAGGTTTTAAAGTTTTCTGAATCTGATTTTTTTTTTCCTTTTCCAGAGTTGATGCTGTGAGCAAAGAAGGGTCTTACCTGCAGGGCTGAGAAGTTGAGTCAATCTGCGCTCCAGCAGCCCTTTGAGGCTGTCTCAGAAATCCAGTCAATCCCCATGAGGCCCCAAATTAAAATACAAGATTTTACACAAGCATATTCTCAGGCTTGTACAAAAATAGTTCAGACTTTTTAGCATTTGAGGGACTGTGAGGACTGTTTGAAGTGGATTGCAGTGACACCTTTGGCTGGAATCACATATACACTATGGTGATGAAATGACTCTTAATGAGGTGTGTGTTTGTTTTGGAAATGAATGGAGAGCAGATCTTCTTTTAACACTACTTCTCTTTGTTTGAGACAACTTTTTACCAGATGCAAAGCATTGAGGTAAAGTATTTATCAACAGTTATGCAGCGCTGTTGTTTGAAACGTGACAATAGGCAGCATGGTGGTCTGCGATGTATCTGTAGGCTAACGTGTAACGTTAGCAAATCCTTATGTCCTGCTCATCTACCAGGCAGAGTTAACGTAACCTCACTCTTCATTTTATTGACAGACTCTCAAGTTTGATCAGATCACTACAGAGTAACTGCTGCATGTGGGTTGGGAATGAACATTATTACAAACAGTTTAGCTTGTGTTTTAGCCTTTAGCTTGTGGTTTAGCCTATGCTATTGCTCTATCACGCTAAAGGATGCAACAGTATTTAGAAAAAACTTACAAATCCTCACAGTCCTTTTTAAAATAATAGTCCAGAGGAAGATCAAAAGTTTGGACACACTATTTTCTTTGATTTTATAATTTTCTACGTTGTAAATTAATACTACAGATATCAAAACTATCAATGAACACACATGGAACCAAGTGGTAAACAAAAGGTATTTTTAAAAAATAAGGGTCTTTGGACTGCAGGGGGAAGCTTGAGTGAATCCAGTGAGAATCAAAACATGCATTTGGAAAACATACAAACTCCATCCAGAGAGGCTCCAGTTAAGTTACAAACCAAGAACCCTCTTGTGGTGAAGCGACAGGTTAACTGGTGACTCTAAAAATGGCTCTCAGGTGTGTGGTTGTGTGTTTGGCTTTGGTGCAAGCTGCCTTTCAACCTATGACAGCTGGGAATGACAGCTCCCCTCTTCAACCTCTAATGAGACAAGTAGTTCAGATAGACGCTGTTTACCCTGTCAGAGGACAGATTTGAAGACTGATTTTACCACAGCAGCATGTTGAACGCTCCTTCACATGCTTCCCAATTTAACCAATCCACAAAGGAAACATTCAGTATATCCCTCATTGTTCAAAAGTGCAGAAATAGCATTTAGAAATAACCGATTTTGAAGCTGAAAATATTGTTGATTATGAATAGACAAATATATATAAAAAGACTGTTTTAAGATCACTTATAAAGTCTTCATGGGGCCTTCCCAGGACCGTGTTAAAATGCTTATTTCTGAAGAGAAGATTTACAAAAAGCAGGTTTGGTCCCAATGCCTCGTTTCTTCATTGTAAAGTAGGAAAATATGAGGCACCACTGTCAGTGTCTTTCCCTGGTTTCTTTGTCTGAAGGGAACATGTTTGTGTGTGAACATCCAAAGACACCTTTTAAATACTCTAGTTTGTCACCCTGTTGTGGGGGTTCAAAGAAGCACACATGCCTTGTTAGCTCAGCGTGTGTTCAGAAATAGCCACAGCCTCTCTGGTGATGGTGATGAAGTCCAGACAAAGATAACAGTGTGGGAGAAGACTCAGTGGAAACGTCATCTGCCACTGTTGTGCCAGGGACTTCTTCAGCGTGTGCTCATGAGTCAGAACAGTGTGGTGAACAGAATAAGAAGAACAGAGGGAAGGTGTGAGGACAGAGACAAGTCATAGCACTAACAGACACAACTGTGCAGAGTTATCAGTCAACGGGGGGTCGGCAAACATTCCCTGCACACCTCATGCAGCTCCGACGCTCTGACACTCTTTTATTTGACGGACACACACGCATGCACAGAGATAAAAACATCCCTTCCATTCTTTTCATATTATCTGCAGCCCTCAGGGGTTTTTCTCCTTCTAAATCTAATCTAGGATGCTGCAGAACTCTGCAAGACCAGCAGAACAAACATCCAGACTCAACAAAAGACTCAATCTGCAACCTTTAGAAAAAATAACAACAAAACAAACTAGAAAACCTACTTTATAATCCTGAGTCTTTCTAAACCTGTTTCTGATTGTTTCGTTAAATTGCTTGTTTGTCTGCCAGCAGGATTTCTGAGACACTGAACAGACTTCTTTGTAGTGAACACACTGACCTCTTAAACTGCCCACATGTGGGTCATTATCTGAAGAGGCACGTGCAGAGGCCATGCATTATTCAGACGCACAGAACAGCATTTAGATTGAAGTTATAAGAAGTCTACTGAACCACAGTGTATATATTTGAAATAAACACAGTGTATTTCTGTTCTACTGACACACTAAAGTAAAGAAACCCTTATCCTAACATTGATGCTCTACCGAGCAGTCACATGACCCCAAACGTCCCTCAACACCCGAGCTTGCAGACAGGTGGCAATAGATGGGCAGCAAGAGCCTGTAAATCACTAAAGATTTAAAATGAACACAACCCTTCACTGGTGTTTTCCTAGGTCAGGACCACCACAGTGGTCCTACAGCTAGCTTTAGCATACCAGAACCAGCCCCCTCCATGCTAGCTCTCCCCATCCCCCACATCCACACACCAAAATAGAAAAGGAGCAAGAAGAAACAGGAAGAAAAGAGTGCTGAGAGTATGTCCCCCTTTCATCATAAGGGAACAGAGAAGATGTTAAAAAAACACTGAACTGTTTGCTTTGTTTTTCCCCAAATGACATTTTTTAATTAAAAGTAATTACCTGAAATTCCAGTATCATTATTTCTATTAAATATATTAATTTGAAACCCCATTTGAAGATTCTTTCCTTTAATAAACTTTATCATGCTTACATATTTAAGTTTTTGTGCTCTTTCATGGGTGCATGAAGTGCGAGTGACCCAACATTCTTTCACCTGTGTGTGAAAAGGGTGTGGATAGAGAGAGGGAAAAAAAGTGTTTTTAATTTGTGGCAGCGCTGGGCTGTATACTTGTGAGTCAGCATGTGTCCCATTTGGGGATCATCTAAAGGGAGTCTCAATTTAAAAAAAAAAAAAAGGATTTCTGTGAAAAGGAGAAATGTTTTAGAAATATTTCTTTAATGTGCACAAAAATCCAAGCTTCAAAATTGCAAAGATGTCTGTGTTAAATTACACTAGACTGCATTAAAATACATAGACATGGAGGAGATTAACCTGCTGAAGGTCAAACTGAGCATCAGAATGGAGAAGAAAGAGGATTAAAGTGATTTGAACGTGGTGTGGTTGTTGGTGCCAGACGGCTGCTCTGAGTATTTCACAAACTGCTGAACAGCCTACCTGAGTGTTGTTGACCCTGTCCGTCCTTTTATGAGCACTATGTACCCATCTTCTGATGGAGACTTCCAGCAGGATAACGCTCCATATCACAAAGCTTAAATAATCCCAAACTGGCTTCTTGAACATGATGAAGAGTTGGACTTCTCTGTCACCAGATGTTGATCCAGTAGAGCATCTTTGTGATGTGGTGGAACAGGAGATTCTCATCATGGATGTTCAGCAACAACAAATCTGCGTCAACTGTGTGATACCATCATGTCAATATGGAGCAACATCTCTGAGCAATGTTTCCAGCAGCTTGTTGAATCCACATCACAAAGAATTAAGAGAGTTCTGAAGGCAAAAGGGGGTCAAGCCCTGTACTAGTAAGGTGTACCCAGTGAAGAGGCCAACATTAACTATGAGATATCTTTGTATAACAAACTCTTGTTTTGAATTTTTGGCTAGCTGAAGTTTAAATGTTTCTTGTCACACTCACTCACTTTGTTTTCACAGTACTGTGCACTCTTTGGTCTCTTCATGAACAGTGTGTGGGGGAATGACTCTCACATACAGAGGGCTACGGCTAATACAACAGTGAACAGACGAAGGAGCTCAGCTTACAATGCACAAAGAAGGTCTGACCTCATGCCATAATGTGTCTTAACATGGCAAAAAGCTGTTAGCTGCTGTATTCATGTTTCTGAATGTCTACAGTTCTACAATTCTACAACTTCATATAGCAGACACTATTCCATCTAACATAATGTAGCCGCAACTAAAAATCAATATCAGCGATATCGTTCAATATTCAATATTCAGTGCTTTCATTTACTAAGAGCTGGGTCTGAGAATGTCTGATTCATTTGACCCCTGAGGACTAAGAGAAGAAGGGTCAGATTAAGTGCCTAAGTGTTCCCATGTCCTGTGTTCTATGTAGAACCCTGTCAGCAACATAATGTGTTGTGTTACAGAGGCCAGGCAAAGTATGACAGAGCTTGAGTGAGTACAGTTGCAGGACAGAATCCCAACTGTTCAGGAAACCATTACAGGTCAAATGTTTACAGCTTCAGTCTGCAGGGGGCCTGAAAGGGAACAAGAGGAGGAAAATGAGAAAAAGGTCTTTAAAAATCGCATTTCTCTTCTCTTTTGAAGTTCCTTTGTAAAGTTTTGTTGGTGCAAAAACGGATGGAAGATCTGCACCATTCCTTCCTCTGTGTTTAATGTGGTGTATTTTTAATGCAGCAAAACTTAAAATGTGCACAAAAACCACAAAGGAAGCATTAATCTGGTAAGGGAATCTAATTTGCCTACAGATTAATCTCTCATTTGGAATTTAAAATGCTCCTTTTGAGAAACTGAAAAGATACAGAAGAATGAAATAGGACTACTGAACTTTGAACCGCCATCAAAATGAGCACTTGCACGCACCCCTACACTGCCCTCTAGTGTTTAATTTGCAGCAGTGTTTATTATCCACCAGCAAAATACTGCACTCTGTGAAAAAAATTTGATTTCAAGAATGTTGAGCTCAGTTTTTTCAGCAGCACAGATGGAAATGGAGACAGTTCTCGACTCCGGGTTGTGTAATTCTAAAGGGAGTTACAAAACAAGCCCATTAGCCATTCAGTTGCTAAATTTGGTGCTCTAGATTGTTGTGTTTTTGCTGCACATGCACACAGCACAGAGGAGCATGGAGATCAAGACAAAGATCTTTGAATTAGATGCTGAAAATTTACAGCCACAGACAACCAACTTAAGAAAAAACCCACAATCCTCTTTGTTGTTTCCTCAAAGACTTACAGAAAACCCTCTTTTGTGTAACTTAATTTTGAGACCCTCAGGGCTCAGCTGTCTTTCAGGGTTTAGTCTCGTGAATCAGGAACAGCTGCATGTGTCATATCTGTACTCTAAAACGACGGCAGCAGGAATGACACCCTTACATATCAGCTCATGTAGTGTGTGGACATTCAACCGCGCACATATGTGTGCTGCTTTGCAGTGTGCTGTGTAAGTCATAGAGAAAGTATCTGTAAGAGGAGAGGACTTTTCCCCGCAGAGGCTGGCAGACGCCGCCGTATCCAGCTGCCTGAACACAGAGAGAAATGTCATGTCCTCGACCTTTTGACATATATAGGATTTCAAATCATGTGTGGATGTACGCAACATGCGTTAGAGCACGTGTGGCTCTGTGTGTCTGTCTGTACGTGTCGAGGACAGTCAGTGCTGGCACAGGACCACTGGACTACTTTGTATTTCAAGAGAGCATCAGTCAGTTGGTACAGACAGATTTGCTTTCTGTTGTTTTCTTTCTTGATTTTCACCATCCAGACATGAGTCTGAGAACTTCTCTGTATCACTTTTAAAGTTATAAAAGAGAGAAAAACACAACAGTGTGTTCATTTAACTCAGCTCAGTAGATAAGTTTTACCCTCTAAAGACACTCATATCACTGGCTTGTAAAGTCAGGGTGTGCCCGACTGAACACTCCAGTGAAAGTCATTACTTGAAGTAGCACAAGGCAGTCATGTTGTTATGACCCTTGGTCATGTGTTTTGTAAGATGTTCCAGTTGTGCTGTGCAGTGTGTCTGTGTACGTGGGTGCGCGCAGGTGAATCAGGTGCTGATGAAGGTGTGGCCTCTGATTGGCCACTTCAAACAGCCTGCTCTTTGTTTCTCTTGCCACTTCTGATTTGTAATCCATGTAAAATGGTGTTGGCCTACCGTTGTTTGTTAGAATATGTAAAAGTTCAGATCGTGTGAGAGTGATTGCTCTCTAGACAGATTTAAAAGACACTGTAAAAATAATCATCTGTAAGTTTTGAGCACCTTTAGCAGCAGATAGTTGTCATCTATTTTTCTCTTCTTTCTGTTTATTAGGAGCTCAGGTCAGGTATTTGTCATTTATTTCAGATGTTGAGTAAGATCAGAGTTTATGGAGACAACTTGTTATTTTTCCATCCTTTTCAGGCTTTTAAGCCTTTCATCAAGGAGGACAGGACAGTGGAGCAGGACACGGGGTGAGAGTGGGGAATGACATGAGGGAAATGTGGTGTCCGCTCGAGGGCTTGCCTCATGGGGCATGCAATCTATACCAGCGCCCCATGTAGACAACTTTTTGTTTATCATTTCGGTGTCTTACATCCAATCCTTATTAAACTACTGCTTTATTTGATTTGACCTGTTTGCTTGCTTACCCTGGAAACAGGAGGAGGACACAGTGCGGAGCACATATCATGTAATGTCCAGGTTTCCACCTTGGCTGGGGTCGTATGAGGTGTAAAGGTCAAACTTTTGGTTAAAGAGTAGACTCATTACTTTGCTAATTGTTGTCATGAGCCTGAGCTGTGGTAGCCAACAAGTGTTATAAAATATAAAACGCCCAGATGCATGTGAGAAAAAACATGCAGGCCGCACTAACACAGAGCTTTGATTTCAGGCAGGGGGCCACAAAATATTGTTCTGGGGGCCGCATTGGGCCCACGGGCCGCAAGTTTGAGACCCCTGTCTTAAAGGATGTGCGTATATATAATGTACAAATGGATGGCACATAAAACTAAATGATGAACACTATTATTCAGCATTCAAAATAAACACTTGGCACATTTTATTCTGCAGAATCAATTTACAGTGGAGGCAATGCAATGCAAACACCCACCGATCCACCGAGTCCATTTAGTAAATAGAAAAGCATCAAGTTCAAGCTAACAGATTGCGTCCCTACAGCCCACATTATACGTACGACTGTCTCGTCACAGTGCTGTATTTATTGACTGTTGGAAAAACACAAACATCATATGCACAAAAAGGCATCTTAATTATGATTCTTTTTGTGTACAAAAATAAGGTCTAAATTAGATATGTACAGAAGTAAACAGGTATTTAAGTTTTAACTTCTAGTGTAGGCTTGGGTTATATTGTACCTGAGATTTACTTTAATTTAGAGATCTGAATGTAGACCAGCTACTTAATCACGTGAGATTTTTTTGTATCCAATGTTTGTTCATGTCGGCAACACATTTCATTTATTTTGTCACGATAATTTAATTTAAATATTAAACTATAATGTCCAGAACAGCTCTTATGTTTTCATACAGGTTGCTGAGAAGTGTTACATTCATTCCAGTCATTTGGAAACATCTTAAAATCTGCAGCACACCTCAGAGAGGGTTTTTAATGTGCAGGTAAACATTTTGGGACCCCAGAATTAAACAATGAGTTTGGTAAAACCACAGTGAAACTAACAGAATAAAAACAGTAAATCACTGTCAACTCTGACTACCTGAGAACATGCGGTTCCTTTTCACCATCAGTTTGTTTCCATGTGATTGTGGGGCACCACAAATGCGCCTTTAAGTCATCGACAGATTCACCTCCCTGAAGAACTGCTCTCACCTCACACCGGGCTTTGTCTGAAGGCTGCTCCTCAGTCCAGTGTATCTCAAAGCTTACGTTCATATGCACATATTTATAGTTTCTTACACATAGGATAAACTATTCAGAGCACCATGAGAGCACACACCTGATACTGCCATAAAAACATCCATAAATCTTTCATTTTATTGGAAAATAAAACTAAGCTATTTTAAATCAGGACCAACATTAAAAATGTGCTGACAAACAGTGATATGGAGGATTACTGTGCTTTAGCAAATATTTCAGTCCTGTCATTTATCATTTCGGTTCAATAAAGGATACATTGAGGGAAAAAAGTTAAAGTGACTCATAAACATTAAGAAAGGCTTTACAACAAGCCACATTATGACGTCAATACATTCATACTTGCACCTTACCTAACCATACACCTTAAAAAGCCTGCTATCTTTCTGGTGATGGACAGCTCTTGAAATGATTTGAAATATCAGTCTAGTAACTTCAAAGAAGCTAATTTTACTTCATTTGACCCTAACCGTCATCCAAGTCCTTTTAAATTACTCTCTCTCATGTTACTGGGCTGACACTAACATGAAAAGAAACTCAAGTTTGAGGTGGGCTGATCTAACATTGTTTATGTTTGCACAATCATCATGCAGGGGAAAGGCTATTTTAAGTCTTTAGTCTTTTATTTGCTGAGAGTCTGCGCTGTATACATGTAAAGACGGGGCTATATTATGCTGCCACCTCCACCCCTGTTTTTCTCTCTCTGCACCAATCACATTTATCACCACAAGAATAATAATGATAAAAAAAAAAAAAACGAGCTTGGAGCAAGAAGACTTAAACACAGCTCACAGGAGTCCATGTGGCATTTCAGTGATCAAGACTGTCCATAACTTCAACACAAGCACAGCGTGATGATCCTGCTTTATTGTTGTGACTCTGTGCTTGGTTGAATTGTGTCTATGTGAGGAGGAGGTGTGCTGGGATGCACAGGTGTGCTGTTTTCTGTATAAGCAGGAGGGAGATCCTCAGGCTTGAATCCAAGCTGAAAGACAGAGAATAACACAAAGTTATAATTTAAATACAACCCCAATTCAAATGAAACTGGGACGTAAAACGTAAAACAGAATACAATGATTTCCAGATCCTGATTAACCTAAATTCAATTGAAGATACTACAAAGACAAGATGTTTATTGTTCAAAGTGATAAAGTTTGTTTTTTTTGCAAATATTTCCTCATTTTGAACTTGATGCCTGCAACTCATTCCTAAAAAGCTGGGACTGGGTCTGTTTTGCACTGTGTTCCATCACCTTTCCTTTTAACAACACTCAATAAGTGTTTGTTTTCTTGCTTGATGAACAACTTCAGTTGCTCAGCAGCCCGGGGTCTCTGTTGTTGTATTTTACGCTTCATAATGTGCCACACATTTTCAATGGGGGACAGGTCTGGACTGCAGGCAGGCAAATCTAGTACCCGCACTCTTTTACTACGAAGCCACGCTGTTGTAACAGGTGCAGAATGTGTCTTGTCATTGTCTTGCTGAAATAAGCAGGGATGTCCCTGAAAAAGACATGGTTTGGATGGCAGCATATGTTGCTCCTAAACCTGTATGTACCTTTCAGCATTACACACCCCCATACCATCACAGATGCTGGCTTTGAGACTTTGGCCTGATAACAATCCAGATTTTCTTCTTTGGCCCAGAGGACACAACGTCCATGATTTCCAAAAACAATTTGAAATGTGGACTCGTCAGACCACAGCACACTTTTCCACTTTGCATCAGTCCATCTCAGATGAGCTCGGGTCCAGAGAAGCTGGCGTGTTTCTGAGCTCATGTGGTAATATCCTTTACACAAGGATGCCAGTTTTTGATGCAGTGGCCCCTGAGGGGTCAAAGGTCACGGCCATCTAATGTTGGTTTTCAGCCTTGTGGCTCACCTGTTTCCAGTTAACCTGTTCACCTGTAGAATGTTCCAAACAGGTGTTTTTTAAACATTCCTCAACTTTTCCAGTCTTTTGTTGCCCCTGTCCCAGCTTTTTTGGAACATGTTGTAGGCATCAAATTAAAAATGAGTGAATATTTGAAATAAATAAATAAATAAAAATAAAAAACAGCAACAACAACAATAAAGTTTATCAGTTTGAATAATGAATATCTTGTCTTTGTAGTGTATTCAACTGATTGTAGGTTAAAGAGGGTTTGCAAATCATCGTATTCTGTTTTGATTTACGTTAAACACAACGTCCCAACTTCATGCGTCCAGGTCTAGTTTTACTCTTCAACAAGTGGTTTTGTTTTTACCTCTTGATATGAAGGCGGTGGCCCACAGTATGCAGATGTACTGTATCTTGGCGGCATGTGGTTCTCCTGGCTGTATCGTGGGTCTTCATCGTCCTGTGACAAGTTTCTAGGAAAAGGGATGAAGTATATGGAACGTGGAGGCCCGTCCAGCTCAACACGTCTCCGGGCCTCCATCTCAATCTGCTCCTCTCTTATACGACTGCACACCCTGCAGAAGGTGGTGCAGAAGATGATGGAAATGCCAAAGCCCAGGATGCCCACGAAGATCCTTGGAGAGGAAGAGGGGTATGGCAAAGATGGATGTAAGTGCAAAATAGAGGATAACAGGGAGTATTACAGATGATTTGAAGGTGGAGGTGAGGTGATATAAAACTGGAGGATACGGAGCAAGAGGAAGATAAATTAAAAGATACTGGAATTTTTTTTCCCTCCAAATTGAAAAGGAGGAACTTCAAGAGTGAGGGTTGAACAGTGGCAACTGGCCAATAGAGGGTGCTTGGGCACCCTCCCTCCTGACTAAAGAGTCAGTTTTTATTTCTATAAATATATATATATATATATATATATATATATATATATATATATATATATATATATATATATATATATATATATATATATATATATATATATATGTATATATATATATATATATATATATATATATATATATATATATATATATATGTGTGTGTGTGTGTGTGTATATACATACATATATATATATATATATATATATATATATATATATATATATATATATATATATATATATATATATATAAATTTACATCAATAGATATTCATTGGAAATGTGAGAAACAAGTTTATTTGTCTGTGTCTCATCGGTGCTGGAAAAAGCACCCATGAGGCAGTAGATGATTATTTGTTGTGTTAGAAACATTGAAGATCCTGTGTCCTTATCCTCGATAGACATATTGGATTTCAGTGCTTTAATGCATCATTTGTTAACTGTTTTTCTGAGTGATTTCTGTAAAAATCAGTCTCTTAATGTGGTCAAACATCCTCGTTCCATCATCACAGACTGATGAAATCAAAGCTCACCTCAGACCTCAGGTGTCTCTTGATACCAGCTGATAAGTGATCAGTTTTCTGCAGTCTTACATGCTGCGTAAACATCAACAAACTCTGCTCCTTCTCAAGGAAAACCCCCAAACATCTTTAGCTCAAAGTGTTTCTTATCCTGCATTCTGAAAGATTTTTATGCACCAGTTTTTGCCTTTTCTGCACCATTTCATAACTTCAGTTTAGCCTTGTGTCCCTTAAAGTGTTTTATTGAACTCTGAATGTTCACGAAGCACATTTTCACATCATAATAAATACGTTCATTTAGAGACATCAGCTGTAAGAGTTGTTTTGTTTCTGCAGAATGCACAAAGCTTTGGCTTTATATAAGCTGCCTATGCCCACAAATGTAGTTCAGTGAGATTTCATTAGATATACTTTGGTTTTGCTTGTGCATCAAAAAGATATTGTAAATATACACATAATTTAGAACATGATGAACTTCAGTGCAGTAAGTAACAGTTTTTGAAATCGTTTTTTTAGCGTATGTGGACTTATGTACTGAAGCCAATTGCTGCCACGCCAGGAAAAAAAAGACGAAGTTAACCTGCATGAAGCATCTGTTGTCCATTCACGAACTGACCCATCAATATACTTCTACAATACAAATATAATAACCCAACAGTTATTACATTCAGTATCACGTCAGACCGTGAAACTTATCATATCTTTTATACTTTACTTTGGAGGAAATTAGATTTTTACACTCTGAATCTTGCTATATTTACACACACATGCACAAACAGCACTTCTGCACAGAGCACAGAATGATGGTGCTGCACCCTCAGTGCTCACCTGAGCAGTTGAGGTTCAGTGCCTTGCTCAAGGGCACCGATACAGTGCTCAGGAATTTATGCTAACACCTCTCCAACTATCAACACAATTTCCTGTCTTGGTCCATGTCCAGGCTTGAACTGGCGCCCCCTTGCCAAGCCAAGTCCCTTTGGACTGAACCACTGCCGCTCCGATATATATATATTTTTTACTACTACTACGACTCTGACAGAATCTGATTGGAGCCGCGTGATAAAAAAAAATAATTCTTCTTTTTCTGTGGACAGTCTAATCTCTTCTTAACTCTCCTTCCTGATGTATTTTATTATTCCCAAAAAAACTACACATGAACAGCAGCTGTCAATCATCGTTAAATGGAACGTAAAACCTGTTTTTAACCTCTAATAACTAATGAAAAAGAAACTTTTCAGAAAAAAAGAGGACTTGAACACAATGCAGCCCAATAATATCTAAATATCACCACAGCATACGAATGTCAGAAACATTTCTAGGAGGTGTATTAATTTTTTAAGTTTGACCACAGCCCATCTGGAATTAATAGGGAGACAGAGTTTTTGACTTATACTGCAGCCAGCCACCAGGGGGAGCAGTTTTTGTGGCGACCTCTTTTTGAGCCGAGCAAGATGACTTCCATTTATTTTAATAGTCTATGATTATAATGTGATGATTCAGTATCACAAAATAACTTGATACTCATCACGTTATAATGTGATACTTTTTTTTTCTGGCGTGGCAGAAATACGCTTTCATACTTATGAACACTTAGGTCTGCTTTTAATTTGTGACAGGACTTTGCAGATTCTTTAATTTTAATGTAAGCTCAATCCTTTTTGCTTTTGTCACCTGAGCAGTTGAATGTGAATGTCTTTTTTTCAAAGCACAAATAAAGAAAAATATTTTCCCACTTTAAAAAGACTGAAACAAAAGAAAGCAATTTTTCTCCAGAAACAAACTCCTCCAGTCATCGTAAATCACACACACTGGGGATGACCAAAATAACACACAAATGAAAGAATAGCTTCTTACTCTAAAATTGGAATGCCAATGGACATCCTCAAAGCAGTGGGAAGAAACTCGATACACCAAAATGAGAGTGGAGTCAAATACACAGCACAGACCTTGAGGGGGGAAACAGACATAATGTTGAATTAAATTTGTTTTATTTGAAAGAACATTTCACCTCTCTGTGATACTTAAAACATGCTTTCATTGGAAAGCTACTTCTACTGCTCTCTTAAAAATCCCGAATCACCTGGGACATAAACTTTGAACTTAAGACCCATAAATGTTTTTATCGAACACACTAAGATTATTTTATTGCCCATCTCTGTTCATGTAGGCCAGAACATAATGGGTTCCCAAAAGCACTGCTTGTACGAGGAAACAGCTCATCTATTATGTGGTTTTATAAGTCTTAAGTTTTGCACTTCACTGATTGCTGGTATTATGCAATGATTTGATGACTACATTAATGCCCCCCTCATTGAGTACACATGAGGTGGTCATCAGTGATGCTGAGGAAACAGTGAGGTCAGAGGAACTTATGTCATTAATTCTTCTTTAAAGCCACAAAAATCCTGTAAAAACCTTTTGACTGTCTGAAAGCTTTCAGAGTCATATTTTAGGTCCATATAGGTCAATGTTTAGAAGATTAATTTCACAGCACAGAAATAAAATGTAGTTAAACAACATGCTCATACAGTTATCAAAGAGCTTCAGGTTACATTTATTGGAGTAGGTTTGTCTCAGGTACTGCTTACATTGAAAACCTACAGAAAAAAAAAATCAAATCACATTTAATTATCTCTGATGCTGCTTTTTTGTGGGTCAAGTCTAAGAATCTGTTTCATCATATGTATTTATACTCATATAAACTCCACAGTATACCTTCTGATTGTTACCAGTTTTCATATACTGTAAAGGTTGCAACACTAAAGTGAGCAAAATCAAAGTGAGCCAAAATCACAGGAAAGGCGAGGTCAAAATTCACAACACCTGCTCAGTGAGCACATTGGACCAGGGGCAACATGTGTAAATACACACTAAACAAACAGCTCCTGATAATCTCTGTTTGAGTTACAGCACTATAACACGTAATGTAGAAGCAGAAGTATGAATAAATGTGTATAATCCTTTACCTTCAGTTCTGGGATGTCTCTCTTCAAGTGTGCGTGTGTGTGAGGTAAAGCTCACAGGAGCAGAGTTCAGTTTCTATTGAGGGTGTGCTGATGAGGGGGAGGTTTATGTGTGTGTGTGTGTGTGTGTTTTCTGTGTGAGTGTCCATGTGTGGTCGACGTTGTAAAGTCAAATAAGAAAATCAGCCAAAAGAAATGAACAATCTTTTGTTTTATGAGCAGGGTTTGAAAATTTGTGTCTACCTGACACACAAAATACATTATTGTCACGTATTTGTATTCCTGTGTGTGTGTGTGTGTGTGTGTGTGTGTGTGTGTGTGTGTGTGTGTGTGTGTGTGTGTGTGTGTGTGTGTGTGTGTGTGTGTGTGTGTGTGTGTGTGTGTGTTTTATCAGATTTACCATGGTGTGTTTTATTACAATGTGCAAAAGGTCCATGAGAGGGTTTTATGGTAGCATCATGAGACTTAAAGTGACAGCAACATCACTTCAAAAGGCCTCAGCTGAGAGATACATGAAGCAACCGCAGAAAAGAAGAGCACTAGTATCAACTTTTTCTCCACTGCAGCTATTTAAAACACAACCAACAAGGGAAAAGAAGAAATTAAGTCCTTTAGGTACATCAGTGTCAGCATGAGCACGCAGGTGAAGCAGGTGAAGCAGGTGAAGCAGGTGAAAGCACAGTTTTCCGTCCTTCAGTCGCCCAAGTTTGAGCCTTTTGTGTGTACATGAACACATGTGGAGAGAACTCTTTTAACAGGAGTTAAAGTATGAATTTCTGGTGTTTCCTTTTTAGTTTTTATCCCCTCTGAATTTTAACAGCTATGTTCAAATACTGTTCTTCCAAAGAGTCAGGTCAGAAAGCAGATATCCACATCTACAAGAGCCACACACACCTCTCTGTGTCAACCAGGAAGTCTGTTTAAATATGTAATCGTTAAACCCAAGCTAAGATAACCTTTGATGACATCACCAAAGGTTATGACAAACTTGACAAATCTCCTCCAGAAAAGTAGGGCTTATTATGAAATATTTGTCCCAGGTTGAATTATATGCCCTACATTTTTTAATGCATTGCCAGTAGGTGGTTTCCAATAATTATTGTTTGGTTTCACCCTGTGTTGTTTCATAGTATGTGTGTGTTTATGATGCAGAGTGGAAATAAAAGCAGGTGGACTAAATAAAATAACCCCACAAAGCTGTAAAAGTAATCTTTACTGCTCACAATGTGCATGAGCACATCATCAAAGCTTTAGCAGCTTTTTTGTTACTGAAGTGGTTTAAAGATAAAGTTCTATTTTCAAATAAATAAATAAATAAATAAAGGTGCTTTGATTTCTTAATCTTACTTTTATAAACAAAACTTTACCAGCAGTAAAAACAAGGTTGTCTTAGTAAAATTCATTTTCTAGTTTTCTTTTAAATTTTGTAAAGCTGAAGAAAATGTCCTGATGAAGTCATCATGAATACAGTCAAACACAAATCAACAAATGCCCCATCACAGATTTCATGTGTTTTATGTGTGTCAAACAAATGATAGTGTCTGGACTCACATTAAAGAGAGTGCAATTCACATCAATACCCTCTTAAATCTTATCTGCAGTGTCTTCACAGGGTGACAACCTAGACTGTTTATGTAAGAAGGACGTCGTATTTGTGACATCATGGAGTTCTGAAGCCAACGCCGTCAGCGGGATCTGTGATGAAAATGCTGATTGGAGAGGCAGGCTCACCAACAGCTACAGGGTTCCAGACCTGTCAGTCACACACATATCCTTAGAGAAGTGGTGCTCAAACCTTTCTCAGTAATCAGTACCCCCTGTGAAATGTTTGTCAGTGTGAAACACCCCCAACAAGCGCAAAGCATAGACTTAAAACACAGTGCTGTACTATAACTGTCTGATTTATGAAATATCCTTTATTGACGATAACATCGTTGTTAGCCCAGAAAACTGTGACACAAAACATTACAAATATATCAACTATAAAATAAAAATAACTTACGATGTGATTGAAGATTTCTGCACATAGAAACAATTGTCACCTTAAAGTGTCCTCTTCTGGAATAACAAATAAAGAGCAGATCTCAAACCAAAATAATTAACAACAGAAAAATAAACATTTCTTAACAAAAAAAGAGATAAACTTGATTTTTTTTTTTTTTTTTAAATTGCTAAAAAATAAAAATGAGTTGAAGATGTGCTGGCTTGATGATGGTACTGTTGGCTAATTTCTCCCTGAAAAATCACATTGCTTTGGGTACATTCCATTAATTAATGGAATTAATTTTGCCAAATAATAAAAGTTCTGTTTTTTTCCTTCTTTGGCACGTGTCCCTCCATGTTTCCAGCAGCAGTACTGCTGCACTTCAACCACGTTGCTGTTATTTGTGTCGTCACCCTGGTGTGAGGGAGACTCTTCTTTTGGGTTGGTAACAGAACTGAATAACCCGCTGAATATAATAGTTATTTTATAAACTTAAACTTATATTTGATTCAAACATTGATTGAAGAAATAGTGTTAAAGGACTTGTGCTTGGCGGCTGTTTTTTGGAAGGACATTTTTGAATCTTGCGTACCTCCTGGAGTGCCCTCACGTTTTTGAGAAACACTGGGTTAGACAGTCATGATCTGTTCAGATCAAAGCTGTTTCTTGCACCTGACTGTCAAGGCTTAAAGGTGTTGACCCATTTTGAATAAGACATACACATTGAAAGTGTAGTCAAAATGACTTTATTAGGTCAAGTTTTTGTACAACCAGTGTTTATTCTTCTTAAAAAATATCAACCTGAGCTGTAAAATCCTTCTGCAATAAAGGAGAGATTTTACAGAAGCACAAAAAGATCAACTGACGTGTTTTGTGTAACGACATATTTCACATAGTGCGCTTGCTTTTGTCACGTAAGATTTTCAAAAAATTTAAAAATGCTATGAAGAGGGAGCAGGGGTCTCAGAAATTGAATGTAACAGCTCTGAACAGCGTTCTGTAGGATCTAGTACCATATTTCGCTGTTTTCTCTGAGGCCAGTGCAGAAGAGATCCTTCAGTTTTGTTACTGCAGAAGAAACTTTTAAAAAACTTTATTTCACAAGTTGATATGGAGTGGTCTGGTGCTGACATATTCAAGAAAATTACCAACAATATGTGCTGTACATTTCTAGTTCATGAAAAATTTAAGTTTTTTTTATGTTTTTGCACAAACCTGCACAATGTTCACATTATTTCTTCCAGCAGTGATAATGCAGCTCCACTGACAATAACATTTACAAAACAGAAAGGAGACACTGCCCTCGATATTTAAATCTTCACACACATCCAAGCAAACAATAAGAGAAACAATAACAAGAGAAACATAAAGAGAAAACTTTCTGAACCACAACCAAGGGGAAAACTGCTGCCATCAGGTTTTCCATAAAGGAAATCAACAACAACACTGATCCCATCTTACCTGAGAATCCCTGTTGGACAGAAAAGGGGCACAGGCACATTAAGTTTTAATTTCTAAGTCAGACCAGTCAGGTTTTGGTAATTGCAGAGAGGTTACAGGTCTTTTTCTCTGTGTGATTTATAATCTTTCTTACAGTCGCTTTAGATGCTGGTGTTAAAATACAGACCTGTAGGCTTTTGTACTCCAGTACAAAGTCATTAAATTTGTGATTTAAGTCTGGCTTTAAACTTTATGTCTTGACACCTGCTTCCGTTTGTCTCACTGAAATTATTCTGTTTCTCGTGTAGCTATAAATCTTCATGCACAGCTCTGCGTCTTCGTTTGTCCAGCCAGGCCTGCAGCAGAGGGATGTTTGTGTCTGTCCAGCGAATGTTATCCTCGATGGTCTCATAGGCCTGTCGAATACACCTCATCTCTGAGCCCGTCTCCTCAGTTAGGGAGCCAAAGAAGCTCTTCACCTGAGGACACATTATTTACATGAGTTAATTTAGTGCTTCAGGACAGCATCACAAGTTTTTACTATAACAGAGTCATAATTCAGATTTATATTTCACAGATTAGAGACGAAGCACACAAGAGAGAAATCACTCAAAAAGTGTTTTTATTCATTTTCAGGGATAAATTATGGCAATATTAAAGACCAAAAGCTCCTAAACAGACACTAAGCTTTACTTACCTCCTCTAACATCTCTCTGGTAGAGTACTGGCTGGTCACTCCGTTCACTAAGTAATTTATGGTGCTGGAGCCCAGGTCAAATCTGTCACAACAACACAAACAGACACAATACTGTTAAAGTTAGGAAAACACTGGAATAAAAAAAATCTATCAAAGCTTTGTTGACTAGAATTATTGTTAAAATAGATGAGCATGGAGTGCAGATGGCCTTGTGGTTAAGGTCGCGCTCCATGTGGTGGAAGCCTTTGAGTGGGCAGCCTGGGTCCAAGTCTGACCTGTGGTGACTTTCCTGCATGTTACTCCCCTCTCTCACCCTGTTTCATCCACTGTCCTCTCCTCTGTCTTTAAAGGCATAAAAAGCCTTGGATGAGCATTTTAAAAATCAATTTTTACTGACTCCCCATGAATCCTTATAAAGATCCAAACACTCAACTGTTCAATAAAAGCTACACTGTTACGACTGAAATTCAAGCAAGTGTTCGTCTTATTTCTGGCAAAAATTGTCTATTGGCCTTAATAACCAGATAGCAGACACTTTGGGCTGATTCTGGTTGTCTTCTGCAGGTTTAGGCTTACGGTCAGACAGATTACCTGTGTATGCACCAGAATTGTCCCAGATGTGGAAGGGAGATAGCAGAATTCTTATGGTAAAGGTATTGCTGGTCCATTGACTTTTGCAACAGTAAAACCGTAGTTTTACTTTTGGCCCATATTGCTTTCTGAAGGAGATGATACACACACTGAGCTGTTGCTGTGGGGCCAGAACAGATTAACAACACAACAGCCAACAGGGTTTTTTAAAAATCCTTAAAGAAGCAGGAAGGTGGCATTGTTAATTTCAGGGTGTGCCCCAACCAGAGGGGGGCGGTTCTACAATGAAGAACTCAAAGCCAGTAAGTCAGTGTAAACTGTCCTCCCAGTTTTTATTCCTATGTTTAAGACAGAAAAATCACCCTTCTTTTTATTTTTATTTATTTAAATTTAAAATTTGTCAACATGCTTGGAAAATGTAAGTAAAGAACGGCATGTTTTTTGGCTACTGGCCACATGGGTTACTGATGTATAGAAAACAAGCGCCCCTCTCAACCTCCCTGTGGGGAAAAAACCCCAAACAACCGTGTCGGATTGTTGTTAAGCTCTTCTAGTTCAGGCAACTGATGGTAAGTGAATGTGTTTTTGTCAAGACAGTTTTATCTTATACTGTTGAACATGAGAGTTGTGGTTCAGTTGGTGCCGTGTTCTGGATAACATCAGGTTCACTTTCTTTCTGTTCTAAAATGCTTGTCTTGCGATTTGCGCTGCTTCTGTAAACTAGCTATTTAGCTTTCACTGGATAAATACAAACAGGCGAGTAAAAAGGGGCTTTACAATGATCACAGTCTAGTTTGACTTGAACAAACTGTTTTTTTTTTCAGTCTATAATGTTTTAAGTATCTTTAAAATTCAGTGTGGAAGGAGAGGACTTATTGCTTAGAGATATATTTACATTTTCAGGGCCATTTATGTGCTTGGTATAAATGAACTGCTGCTATAAGAACCAAGCAAAATTAGTAACAAGAGAATGTGTGTTAGCATATCAGATGAAGCTAATTCATACATATATATGACAAGTCCAAAAACACGACTTTTTTTAAGATGTTAAAACACAAAAAAGATGCCTGAATTTCTTGTAAAGGGTGAAAAATCTATGAGGTAATTTAAAATCTGCTTGTTGATTATCTGAAATAAAAAATAATAATTAATGAAAACTAAAAGTAAAACTTTCTTACCTTATTGACAGAGTTTTTTTTAACTCTCTGCGAGCTTTATTTTTGATTTCAATATCTTGAAATAAGACTTTTTCTGGTGTTGTTCATGAATAAGGCTGGTAAGACATCTCTGGTTAGAAATAAGACTTAGAGTTACAGAGCTTTTGAGGTGTACCTGGATATAAATAGTAGAAATGTTTACAGAACTGGGTCATTTTTATATGATTTAAACTACAGATAATCTAAATATGAGAAACATCATACTAAGGTTAAGGATTGTCTTCTGACCAAATTTCTGAATTCATGTAAAAATGTATGAAGATGGGAGGCAGTTCAGCCAGTGAGCTTTGAGGCGTCACAGCCTTCCCATTTCTGAACCCTGACATTTGCTGCATGTCATCCACTGTTCTCTCCTCTAAACCCTGCCCAATCAATACAGCCATAAATTGGATCTCCTTATACCTTAAGCAAGCATGTGCACGTGTGTTAAAGCATGTTTGGGCTCACTGACTTCTTGATCAGGGTGTGCCAGTTGGCTCTCACGAAGTCCCAGGCCAGTTTGTACCCATGAGGGTTCCTGCTAATCGACACGATCACGTCTGGGAGATCTTGAGTCTTCATCACTTCACCGTGGAGGCTCTTCTCCAACATCCTGCAGAGAGGAAAAATAAAAAAGGAGAGTGATGAGAAAACAAAAGGACAGAGGATAATGAAAAGGCAGACTCCAGGTGAAACCAGGTGAAAAAAAATGACAGGAGTGGAGCGTGAGTACATAAAGAAGGTGAAATGTGAAGTTCTCACCACTTCAGCTTGTCCTTCAGAGGGCTGAACGCCATGGATGACTTCATGCGGCTCTTCACCGACATCTGCAGTGAAGTGCGGTACTTCTCAAACAGGAAGTCCCACCCGTCTGGTGTCCGAACTCCAACCATAAACACAGCCATGGTGATGTCCACAGGGAGGCTAACAACCAGAAGAAATCATCAGAAAGAGTTCATCGCTGCCTACAAATGAAACGTTTTTATTATGACCGCATTGTGTTGATTATGTGCTCAGACCTCATGCTGCCATCAGAGTCCTTCCACTCCTTGAAGAGCTGCGTGGCTTTGGTCACACAGGGAGCGTAGTTCCTGACGCAGGCAAACAGCAGCAGGTAGCTCCTCAGGACTCGCTCAGACACTGACCCTGAGTCAGTCCACTCCTGACGATCAATCAGCCCTCGGAACAGATCCACAATGTAGCCCTGAGAGGATACGTCGAGATCATATATTCAGTCCAGGTTGAGCCTCAGAATGTGTCTGTATTAAAGCATAATTCCACGTATGAAAGTTGGCTTCACTAACCTTCATCTGGTTCTCTAGATCAGCCATGTCCCTCTTCTCCATCAGTTTGTAGAGAGGTACGAGTTCTCCAAAGCCCTGAGTCACCGCCATGATCTCAGTCTCTCTGGACAGGTACAGCGACAGCTCCAGAGCCGTGTCCAGCCTCACCTTTCCAACACTGCAACACACACATCAGGTTGAAAAAACTAAATGAGCTAAAAGTTTCTGTGATCTGCTGATGGATGCAGGACCGACCTGACCAGCTGGAAGACGTTCTGGATGAGGCTGGCGCGGTCGTTGCTGCTCAGAGCTGTGTGGTTATACTGCAGCAGTTTGATGATGGAGTTCCAGCCCTCGCCTGCGTAGTGGACCATGTAGTATCCACTCATGTCCACATTAAACTTCACCCAGTCCACTTCCTCTGGCAGGTACAGGACACCTGTGTGGAGGAGTAAAGACAAGTCTCAAAATGAGGAGGTTCGTGGTGTTGAGCTCATTTGTGTGCATAGAAAAATGACAGATCAGCCTCTTTGCACTTAGAGAAACACTCACCTGTCTTTGTTTTCAGCAGGTAACGGTGGATGGTGCTGGAAGCGCTGGTCATGTAGGTCAAAGGGATCTCCCACAGGAAGCTATCGAAACCCAAAGAATAACTCAACAATGAACTGAATCATGTCTTTAATCAGGATGAGACTTGTGCAATGACGGATGATCTTACCCTTCAGTGAGGGAGGGGTCGTCCGTCTTCAGGTACCGCTCCTGACTGAGCCTGACCTCCCGACCTCTGACCTCCACAGTGACCAGCGGGAAACCTTCCTGCAGCGTCCAGGTGTCCATGATGGCCTTCACGTCCAGCTCATCACCAGAGAACCACTTCTGAGTACACACAAACACACATCACAGTAAATGACTGAACATGCAGACAGTTCTCATTCAGTGGGTAGTGAAGTATCAGGGATGAAAGATAAAACCATTGAAACATGGTTTGGACAGAGCCTGTAAACTCACAGAGGATGCAGAATGGAGGCTGCGCTTGGAGCAGAACTCTCTGTGTTTTTTTCCTCCTTCATTCAGATCGTCTGAGTCACAGATCTGTTGGAGAGGAGCCGCAGGGAATCATGACAAAGACGACAAGGGTAGACACACTCAGCACACAATCTCAAGTACTTATTTACAGCTGTAATACTACTCATACTTAAGGTTCAAATAAGTAGGATCAATCATGACAGCATTTTTTTTTCTCGGCTGAGACATTTGTTTGTCTTAATTTTAAAAGACGTCCTTGAGACATGTTACAATAAATATGGAGACAGGGTTCAGAAAGAAGAGCAGCAGCCTGGAGAGAAGCTAGTCTGATCCCATTACCAGGCACATTCTGGGAGGCTAATTTTGGTATTTAAACCTCAAGTCTCCAGGATAACTTTATTTCCTTTCAGTTATCATCGGACAACCTCCGACTGATATTAAAATGTAAGCTTCGTAAGAGTCAGCAGATCAAGCCTTGGGTAGATACTCAGCCTCAACTTTGAATAATTTATCTCTCTCCAGACCTTGTGGCATTACCATCACCCTCTCATACACACTCACATCAGTCAGGCTCTCCCACAGGTGGCTGTTGACCGTATTCTGGTAGCTGTAGCGTTTCAGGTATCGGATGATGCCGATCTCAAAGGCCTCGGGAGTCAGGAAGTCTCGCAGCATATTCAGAATGCACGCTCCCTAACACAACCAAAGATAAAAAAAAAAAAAACAGGTGAGGATTATTTTCTTTTTTGACTGGTTATCTTTGTGACAAGCTATTTTATGCACAGTGGAAATATGTCATTTGGTCCTGTTTCAAAACACCAACCTTGTCGTATGACACGTCATCAAACATCTCCTGGATCTGCGTGGGGTTCTCCACGTGGGTGGAGACTGGGTGGGAGGAGGTCAGGGAGTCTACCTCCATAGCTTCAAAACATTTACCCAAGAAGAAGTCATCCTGAGAGAGAGAGAGAGAGAGAGTTTACATTGTGCTTACGGATCCTGGTGAGAAACATTTCAGTACTTTTACACTACACTGTAATATACTGATGTTTTTGTTGTTATGATAATAAATTTGACTTGGAAAAAGCTAAAAAAAGAGAGACAGAATATGAATAAGAAGTCAGTTCCGGGGCGCGGATGGCCTAGTGGTCTACAATAGAAGAAAGGAAGAAGAAGAACAACAACAACAACAAGAAGAAAAGAAGAAGATGAAGAAGAAAAGAAGAAGAAGGAGAAGAAGAAGAAGAAGAAGAAGAAGAAGAAGAAGAAGAAGAAGAAGAAAAAAAGAAGAAGAAGAAGAAGAAAAGAAGAAGAAGAAGAAAAGAAGAAGAAGACGTCAGTTCCCTGTGCCTTGCGCTCACCACTTGCAGCTCTGGGTAGGTGATGTCCAGAGAAATAAACTCCATGAACTTGGCGAAACCCTCATTGAGCCACAGGTCGTTCCACCACTCCATCGTCACCAGGTTCCCAAACCACTGAACGGAGAGAAAAACACGTGAGGACAGCTTCATATGCAGGAACCTTAAAGAGTTCACTTTTAAACAGTCACAGGTAAGCTACCTGATGTGCAAGCTCATGTGCAATGACTTTGGTGATGCCCAGTTTGTCTGACGCTGAGGACCTGTCTGGGTCAAAGAGGAGGCCGGTCTCTCTGTAAGTGGTCAGACCCCAGTTCTCCATCGCACCAGACTGGAAATCAGGGATGGCAGCGAGGTCTGCAGAAAACAACAAAATGCAGATAAATATTATAGAAAAAATTTTAAAAAATCTGCTCCAGGAAAACATAAGGCGGTGTTTTTCTTCTGTGGCAGCCATCACTGCTGAACCCTGAAGAATAATTAACAATAATGTATTTTCACTAACCTTGTTTGGGAAGCGGGTAAGGAATATCAAAGTAGTCATCATAGAAGTCCAACAACTTGACGGCAGCATCCAGAGCGAAGGCTGTCTGGTTGATCTTCTCAGGTACAGAGTAGACTGAAATCTGGTGGACACCACAGAGAAGAAGACTGACTGACCGAGCAGCTCCACGGAAAGAGCCTAAGTGACAGTATCAGCACATGTTTTCACTCTCCTTACCTTCACACCGTGCTGGGTGGTTTTGCTGACTGACTGAAAGTCAGACACGATGTAGGCCACGAGGTAGGTGCTCATTTTCACCGTGGTGTCAAAGTGATCCTCGAGCAAACCACCTGGCAAGTCAACTGTCTTCACCTTAGAGACAAAAGTCAACCAGTTGAAACAGTTCCTCATTTTTGCTCAGATTGAGCTGATTAGTTATGCTCCTGTACCTTTGGCATGTTGGATATGGTTATGTGACGTGGCTCTCGTATGATCTGTATGGTGAAGTTGGCTTTGAAGGCGGGTTCATCGAAACACGGGAAAGCTCCACGAGCGAAGGTGGCTTCAAACTGCGTTGAGGCCATAACTCTAGATATGCAAATGAATAAAAGTTTAATAAAAGCTACATTATGTACAGAATGTGCAGAAAGGAGACCAAGAAGATACTCAATCTGCTTTTTGCATATTTGTCTGGAGAAACAGAATTATCACAGTCTGCTAAAGCATAGATCAAACTCCTTTTTTCCTCTGAGGGATTGATTAAATATGATTCTTATCAGGCAACATTTAAACTCTTAAATCTTTCCCTTTAGAAGAAAAACAGTCATACATGTCCTTACCGTACTTCTCCACTGCTGGTGCGGTAGCTGCTTTTGTAGAAACCATGGTAACTGTCAGACAGGTTGGCAGCAAACGCCAGCTGAACCTCATACCTCCTCCCTTTGGTCAGCACTGAGTCGGACAGCAGGGCGAGCTGGTGGAAACGAGGATACTCCAACACCTGCAGAGGCCTGACGCCTTCAGGTGCGAGCAGCAGTACGTTTGATATCTGCATCTGCTTCGCATGGAGAATGATGGTGCTGGTGTCTTCGTGCACATCAAGCTGGATACGGACAACCCCTGTGAAGTCCAGGGTGGTGAGGTTTGGGTGGATGGTCAGGTCGTAGTGGATGGGGGAGATGGTTGTGGGAAGTCGCATGCGGTCCCATGGGAAAGGCTGGCCGTTGGTGGCGATGGGGGCATCCTGGGCTTGTTTTTTATTTGGAAGCTGTGCCCCTGAAGAGGGAGAGAAGGGGAGGAGGAGGAGCAGGAGGAGAGGAGCTGGGAACATGGTGACAAGGAAAGCAGGAGACCACCTCTCACCTGTAAAACAAAAGTCATACAAACAATATGTCGTATGTTTCTGGTACAAGTGTGACTCCAAAGCTGGGCAAAGCCTGAATCTTTGATCAAAGGGAGAGAAAAAGAGACAGCAAATGAGTGCTTGGTTCAATCCTCCGTCTCTCTCAGCGTTACATAGAATGACAGAGTATTTATACCGTGTGACACATTAGACCTTTGCTCTGTTTGTAAATGAACCTGTGATTTAATCAAAATAAGACCCAGCTGTGAACAGACACTCAAAGTTAGCAGCTCTGAGACCATCACCCTGTAAACAGTTCATAGGTCATGTTGATAAGTGATGTGGGAGGTGAACGTTTCAGGAGGATGCCGATGTCCCCACACATCTGAGATTTAAAAAAAAAAAAAAAAAAAAAGGCCCTATATTATGACGTTAGTACATATTTATGTTTATTGGTTCATGTGCATATGAAATATACATGCAGATACATATGCCTGTGTGTATGTATGTTTGTGTGTGTGTGTGTGTGTGTGTGTGTGTGTGTGTGTGTGTGTGTGTGTGTGTGTGTGTGTGTATGTAGGTATGTATATGCCTAAATGTGACATGTTACTGTATTATTATAACGCATGCATATTTGTACCCATCAGGTTTTGTTTGTTTGACTTAAGGAAATGAAAACAAGGTTCGGCATCGGAAGCTCTGCTTCAGCTGAAACCCTTTTCGATCAGCTTGTTTTATTTTTTCTTTAAATGATCGTAGCTATGACTATTTCTGCTGCTGCTAGTCAAAACAATATTACTCATTCATTCATTCATTTACAATAAAGTGATTCCAAAAAGTCTTGTGGGAATATAGGGATTAAATTGAAGGTAAATGTAGGAACACTACTTCATTTTGAAAACGTCCTAGGAATGTGAGAACATGGGGCTGTGGGATACACAGGATAACCCCCCTTAAAACCCACTCCCTCAGAATTAGTCTGTTTTAAGCACAAGACATATTTAATAATAAGTACACCAAATATCCCACATCAAACACACATTAAAATTAAAGTTGTTGCTCTTTCCTTATGCCAACACTCATCATAAAACAGGTTATTTTAAAACTCACAAATAACTTCAACACAATGACAAAGCACAAAGTTGGCGAGTAAACTGAAGAGCGACACTTTCGATTTTAAACGTCTTCCCATTCATTCAGCTCCCATAAAGAAAAATTAATTATCAATCAAAACCAAGCTTTTGATCAGCAACATTACAACAAACTAGACAATGAAATTTCAAACTTACTGTATTTTCCACAAACTGAGCACGGAAAGGACGAAAAATGCAAAAGAGAAAGTGAAACAAGAAATGCATGCTGGGAGTTGCCACAGAAAACGTCATCTCATTAGAGATAATGGAGTGTATACTTACCTACTTACAGGTGTGTTGTGTGACTGTAAATTCATCATTAAATGCCATTTGAGTTTCAGGACGTCTTTTCGTGGTTGTAGCATCCACGAGCAGCCGGAAATATGATTTAACTCTTCAGTTTTCTGCAACAATAATCTACCTCTAACAGACTTTCCATTACTGTATTACTCAGCTGTGGTGAGAAAATGTTGAGATCAGGAGAGCTGATGTTTTTGCTGAAGGAAACAGAACTGCAGACAGGAAGTTCCGTGTTCTTACTTACTGTAACTGCATATTTGAACACCAGGGGGCGCTGTCGGATTGTTTAACATTGCTGTCTTACCTTGGGGCTCGCTGCGAAAATAAAAAACAAAAAACAAAAAGAGTCCCTCTCTGACACGTTTCCCTCGCTTAATTTTATTCATTCGGATATATTATGTTCGAAAAAGTTAAGGCCCACATTGCCTTTGCCGTGATTTATTTTGAACTTTAATATTTGGTATGTCCACCTTTGAGGACTTGAGGGTTCTAGTCCATCATTTTCAGCGTTACTTTCTATAAACAAAATGACCTAAATCTCCTTATGGTGTCTTTAATCTATGGTATGACAGAATGACCAATGGCCAGTTCAACAAACACAACTGAAACCTCTTAAATCTGCCAAGTGTTCTCATCTGACACCCATTAAGGTTTAAAAAAAAAAAAAAAAAAGTTTGGATGTATTTTAAATAATTCATGGCTGAACTGCAGAGTAGATTTCAAAATATGTCATTCCTTTTGCATAAAACAATATAATTATCACAGACAGAGGCTGAAAACATAGATTTGCACCTGCAACTGTGTGGTTACACATAGAGACACTGACATATTTGGTTCTTTCAGTGGAACAAAAATACATAAACGTAATTGGAGGGAAAAGAAGTTTATCTTCAAAGATTACAAAAGAGGGAGCAAAGGACTTGAACTCTGAGCAGCTCTGCATTTTGTCACGCACTGCAGTCCGGGATGGATCTCTTTCAAACATCTCTATTTGAAAAAATAGCACAGAGGAACTGTGTGTTTACATGAGATTTTATTTTCAAGCATCATCGGGGATCAAATGAACAGAATGCTTTAAGGTTACAATACAGGACAAAACAAGACGTTACATATTCCTTAATCTCATGACATCAAGCTCAACAAAGACTTCCAATGTTTTTATCTTTTTAAGCTCTAAAGAGGACTCAGCTGTTCTTCTCCCACATCTCCAGTGGTCCCACCAAGAGATTTCTCTCTTTATGGAAAGTTTTGATAGAGACTTCTTAGAAAAGCAGTGAAATAATTAGGGAATCATAAAAAAATTACACATCCAGATTTTAAAGTGTAAAATCATAATAAAGTTTGAGGATATAGAATGATTTTCATTTTGTGTGAATATTTAAACATTCATTCAGAGTAGAGGAGCTTTCTCCAGAGCCTGAACACGAGCTGCAAAAACCAGAACTCTCTTCTCCAGCTCCTCGTTGATCTGAGCCTGCGTAGCTTGAGGGTTGTCTTTGATGAACTGAGAGATACCCAGGATGCACTCCCTCTGAGGACACACAAACACACAACACAAAACCCATGAGTCTGAGTGTTCTTCAACCTGAACGGATGATGTGGGCAGTGTTCTCTTCCAATCCATCTAGTCAAACAATGATTGGTGACTGTATGAATCATGCTTTACTGACAAAGAAATGTCCCTTTTTGTTATTAGGAACTTTTTGATTCATAATGCAATAAAATATATTTTTGAACCACATTTCCAATTGCATTTGATGCCAATTTACCTTATTAAAATGTTAATTAAATCATTTCTGTCATTGGCCACTACTTTTAGCTAGAAGTTATTTTATAAATCTGATTCATCTAGTCTCTAGTGATTAAATAAGCATTATCTTCACACTGAGCTTAAATTACAGTCTGAACTTTGGTACCTTGTAAGCATCCACCTCGTCCTGTCCAGTGATCCTGTTCAGCACTTCTTTGGCAACTTGAATGCCCGTCACTGCTGTCAAAAGTTGTCGGTCCTCCTCAGTCTGTGAGGTCAGCCAGCGCAGCAGCGCTATCTGCAGGAAGGAGGAAGATAGCTTAAGTGAGTCAAGAATGCATTATTACAGCAAGACAAATTTAACCATTATTAACCAAAATGTATTATAACACAGTAATTTAATTAAGGCAGATTTATGTATAATATATAAATATATAATAAAAAAAGTCATAACACATAAAACAAGAGAAAGTGAATTAAAGGGTTAAAAAGAGAAGTAAAAATCAAGTATGTGAAAAAAAACCCTCTGAATTCGTCGGGTAACTTAAGTAATGTTATAAACTTCTTATATCCATATTAATATATGTTCTTAACTGTCCCATTAAATCTTAAGTAAACTTTTTAAAAAGTTAAGGCCCACTTATCGAAACATGGTCAATTTTTGGGGGATATGTTGACAATAATGATGTCATTTTCATTTTCCTAAACTTCACTGTTTTAAGTTTTAAGTCTCTGCCTTTAAGTCAAAAACCGTCTGTCTCACCACTGATTTTTTTAGAAACACATTTGTTTTCCTAAAACATTATGAGGAAAAACTAACTATGTGATTGAAAATTATTAACTAGAAATACTCAAAACGAAGGACTGCATGGCTCGATTGATGTCAATGACATCCAGGCCTGTGCAAATATAACCCCAAATTTATTCTTCTTTTACTATGATGGGTTACATTTGACATCCCAAAATATCATCACGGCAAAAGTCATGTGGGCCGTAACTTTGAAGAGTTTAATTTAAAGTCTACGAAATCTTTCGAAAATATTACAGTTCGGCCATGCTTGATTTCCACAAAAACACTGGAGTAACAATCAAATTGTTAAATGATTATTGCAAATTGTATTTAATGAAAAAGACACAACAGAAAAGTTTTTTTAAAAAAACCCTATGACACCTTCAATGTTTTTACCTGCTGAAATAATTGACCATTGCTCATTTCTCCTCCTGAGGTCAGTGAACCCGACATGATGTAGAAAAATAAACAACTGTTCGATTAAAATACAAAACAGAGAACACTAAAGAAATAAATTAAGTGTTAAAGATGTAACTAAAACAAAGAATGTCAGCTAAATTGTCCCTTCTTAGTAACAAAATAAAAAGAGAGTGGTCCCTCGATTGGAGGATGTCAACCCCGTTTATCCACTTCCTGTTTACATTTATTCTTCTTCGTTGGTGTATTTTCAGATACTCGCAGCGTTACTCGGCTTTGAACGCTGCTGCCTCTAGCGGTCATAATATGTTCAACCCAAGCCAAGTACCGTCATCTGGGCAGAAATACCCCAATACACATTTGATCTGTTACATATTTTCAAAACTGTAACTAGGAGAACACTTAAACATCCATAATTTTCTCCTCATCAACTTGTATCTTTAAATTTGTAGATTTTCCTGAGGGAAATTCATGCTTTACATTCTGTTTTTTGAGTTACATATTACTATTTTTATAAGTTTTTACTACACTGCAATCTTGCACAACTCTGTTCCCATCTTAAAACTCATCTTTATTTATTATACTTAACTTATTTCAATATTTAACTTAATTTTAATATTTTACACTTACTTTGACAATGTTAATGTGTCTTGCACGTTATGATCAACTCCTTTGTACATTAAATGAATTTGAATTGTTTATAGTAAAAAAAGGTTGGTCCTTGAAGACAGAATCTAATATGAACTATATGTTATGATATATGGATTTCTTTACTGATTCATAAACAAATATGCTGCATTTCATAGTTGCAACTTACAAGCAAGTTGGAGAGGGACCTAGCTTGCCAGCAAGTACTTTGTATAAGTTGTTTCTTCTTAACTGATCATGTTTGAAAAATAAAAAAAAATCTTAAAACACCAACTGTCAAATAATTCTACAACTGTAAAAGGCTCAGCATGGTGTTCTAAAATTTTTATGGTGATCCATAATTTTAAAGTTCATTTTATGCAAAACTAAAGCTGAATATAAGCACAGGTAGTGTACTATTATATATTCTTTCCAAATCAGTATTTTACACATCATTGAGTTTATTCAAGTTAATTAAGTTAACAGTAAAAGTTACAATTTTCACTTGCTGTATTACAGATGATATGACACATTGTTTCCTTTGATCACATCAGTTTCTTCCACACTGAGCATTACTGTCTCCACTGGACATGAGCACAGCAGCAGTAACAGAGTCTTGGTGAGGTATATGTTGGAGTTATCAGGGTCCAAAGATGTCGTAGGAGGTCAGAGGTCAGCTCTTCTCTTCAGGTTTGGCGAAGGACCCCAACTGTTTGGTGTTGACATCCTTTAGCTGCTCCAGCTGCCTCTGTCCTCGCCTGTACAGATATTCTATGTGCATCACATCAGTCTTCTTGATTTGAGCGTTCTGTCTGAACTCATCGCGGATTCGAGGGATGAAACCTGGTTTGTCGACACCAGCTCGCAGGAACTGACGATACAGAGCCAGAATCTGTTTCTGCAGCTTACTGTGCCGAACCATTGCACTAATTTGGCTTCGCTGAACTTTTCTAAAGGAGAAAAAAAACAAATGCCAGGACACCAGGTCAGAGGCAAAGTGTCTTCTGCTGCAGGATCTCTAACGTCGACAAGTTATTGTTGTGATAGGAACGGTGGAGGGTTTAGTTCACTGTGAACTCAATGAAGTGACACAGAGACTCTTTTAATCCTGAATAAGTAAACGATGGAGCACTCCAAAGCACCACTTCAAATCCAGCCAAGATTCTTCTTTCTCTGATCTCACAATGGGAGAAAAAGACCCATGCTTGTCCGAAAGGGGGATGCAGGAAAGGCTCTGATGGACTGGTCTTAAGTTTTCTCTGAGGTTTTCAGGCACAGAGAGGGTGCTGGATGGAAGATCTGATGTTGGACCGCAGTAATGGACAACACACTGAGCTCAGAGTATCAGACAGATGAAGTTCTACAAAATAAAAACAGAAATATGTTTCTTGGTTATGGCAATACTACTGAAAAGACTTCTCCTTCATTTGTTTTAACATGTAAAACCAAAATAGCAAAGCCAATGCACTTTATCTTTTTAGAACTTTGAATAATTAGGTCTCAAAACTCTTCACAACAGCCTCACAGAATAAGAAGGAAAGCAGATAAAAACAACATTGAAAAATAAAAAAGCAGCAAAATATTTGATTATAAATGACAAGCTCCCTTGAAATAAGGTTTCAGTGTTAAAGCACTTGAGTATGTGTTCATTAACAGCAGATGTTTTAAAATCAAATCGACAAAGTGAATAAACCAGCGCAAACTAGCAGTAAAAGAAGTAAAACACGGGCACTATCAGGTTAAAGTTTCAGAGACCTGTAAACCACAGAGTGAAATCACATTAATTTTAGGTGTACTGGTAAACTAGTTAGTGCAACATGTTAAGTGAAACATGGTTAGCTTACCTGTTTGACTCCTTTGATTTAAACTCTTCCCCCTGTTTGTTTCGGTCAGCGATTAAAAAGTTAGTTATTGTCAGTAATATGAAACAGTAATAAACGCTGAACGTAATTTAAAAACACTCACTATTGCTTATTTAAACAGCCTCTATCTGACCTTACTTCACGTTACGACACAACTCTCAGACAACGGACTACAAAACATCAACTTCCTGTGTTGAATGTCAAAATAAAACGTAGGAGGGTATTGTTCGAAAACCAAAGTAAATTAAATGATTAACAATTTATTTCAAATTATTCGTGATTTTCTCCAAGATATTTACTCCAATGGAGTAACCAGTGTTTTGTTTCTTCAAAGAAAGAACTGTTGCTCTTTTGAAAGTGTTTTCCAAAAAAAAAGTTAAAAAAAAAGACATAATAAAAAACTCATTCATATATAATTACATCTTTATCTTATTTCCTCTTGAAATCATGTTTGATTTAAATTCTGGTTTGAGAGAAAATTTAGAGATGTGTTTTGATGCTTGGATAGAATTAAATTTGTGTTTCACTTAAAAAAAAATCACCTGGTTTAGTCAGGGCAAGATTCATACAGGTGAAAAAAATAAAGTAGAATTAAAAATTCTTCAAAAGTTATCTAAAATTAAAAAAAATATATATATACAAATGAAATATAAAAGAAAAGAAAAAGTCAAAATCAGGATTATTATTATAAAAAGGACAACGTGTCAAGCGCTTGTCGCTTGGAGTTACACATATATCCCAAAAAAACTGTCTTTGTTTTGAAAAACCCGAACCGGAAACAATTCTCATTTCCTGTCAGCGTACTGGTGTCAAATGTCAAAACAGAGCAGTAGCAGCCAGCACAGAATCACTGAATGGAAACGTAACACGATCTATAATCACAGAGAGGTTAGTGAATTTACTTTATTTCTTTAGCAAGTTTGTGATTTAAATCATAAAGTGTCTAGTAGTTTAAGAAAAAAAGAAAGAAATTATAGGTTTTTGATCATATAGGCTCCGTTAGCTTCTGTCAGAGTCCTCCAGTAATGAGTTTATCTTATTAACTTGCCCATGCCATCTCAGACAGGGAGAGATTCGAAAATAGGACATAAAAAGTGAGAAAACTAGAAGCAAATATCGATAATTTCATGAAAGCGACACTCTTTGTCAAGTAGCGCTCAATTTATTATTATGTTAGTTGCAGTCGAATCGAAATCCCTTTATTGTCGTTGTACCAGCACAAAAAAATATAATACGGTCGCTCCATCGGTACACTCCTTTTTGTATGTTTTTGTCCCTGCAGTCATGGAGGTGACGGAGGGAGAGCGTCAGCAGGTGGAGGAGCAGGTGGAAAAGATCCTGAGTGGTCAGGGGTCAGAGGTCACGTTGTGTGATGTTGGGATGGATGCAAGCAAACCTGCGACTCTGAGGAAGAACGTCACCTACATCGTAGCTGCTGTCATCTTTAATGATAAGGTTACCTGTCCTGACTCACCTGTTTGTCTCCTGTATTTGAAACATGGACAAAGAGTTTTGATAAGCTGAGTTCTTTTTTTTTTTTTTTTTTTTTTTTTTTTTTTTTTTTTTTACATTTATTTCCATTAGGGATCATGCAGAAAAAGAAAAAGAGAAAGAGAGGTTGTTAGTTGTATGCATTTTAAAAGGTGCATTAAGCCTTTAATTTCTCCAGAGGGAGCTGTGTGAAGTCTGAGAGGTGCGGTTGTTTGAGGTGTAAACTGAAGGAGACTGAGTTTGTTCAATGCAGGCCCCTCAACTTTGGAACCACTTGCCTGAGGATACGAGGCTGACAGAGTCTGTAACATCATTTAAAACTCACTTTCTTCTCCATGATGTCCTCTTATTTCTTTCAACTCCTCCACTAGCTGATTGCAAGTATTGAGGAAATTACATGATAATAAAAGTGCAAGTAACAAATAGTATCATAAAGAACATGAGTTTAAGAATAAAACCATCTGTAACACAAAATGCATCATAGAAAATCCTGTTCATATATACAGTGGGGGAAATAAGTATTTGATCCCCTGCTGATACTAATATACTTTTTCACTTGATAAAATGCACAACAATTTATAACTTTTACACTGTGTGTTTTTATGCATTATCAACTGATATTCTGTCTATACTTATAACCAGTAAACAACCATGAAAATTAGAGTGTGTTAATTTCCCAGGGCAGTGGGCAAACTTACAAATTCAGCAGGGGATCAAATACTTATTTCCCACACTGTATATGTCTACTTTCAGGAGGAGGTGCTGATGGTACAGGAGGCCAAACAGGACTGTTACAAACAGTGGTATCTCCCTGCAGGGAGGATGGAGGTGGGGGAGAGCCTGGTGGAGGCGCTGCAGAGGGAGGTGAGGCATACAAATAAACACACAATGTCAGGATGAGTAGAACTGGATCAGGAAAAGATGCCTGAAACTTGCTTTGCAGTTTAGGCCCCTGTTCAGACTTAAAAGTCTGTTTTCCTGCAGGTGAAGGAAGAGGCTGGTTTTGAGTGTGAGCCAATTACCTTGCTGCTGATCCAGGAGCAGGGACCACAGTGGATCCGCTTCATCTTTTTGGCCAGGGTCACAGGTCAGGGGTCATTCATGCACATACATGCATTGATCCTCCTTGATGAAATCCAACTTGTTTAGAGCTGTGTGTGTGTGTGTTCGTGTGTGTGTGTGTGTGTGTGTGTGTGTGTGTGTGTGTGTGTGTGTGTGTGTGTGTGTGTGTGACTCAGGTGGAAGTTTAAAGACGCTGGCTTCAGCAGATCAGGAGTCTCTTCAGGCATCCTGGTGGGACCGACAGTCTGCTCTCACTCTGAGAGGTCGAGACATCCTGAGACTCATCGACTGTGGACACAAGTATGACGCCAAACACTCCTCATCTCCATAGACTGTGTGCTAAGCTAAGCTGAACATGTTGTAGACTCTAGAGGCTGTAAATGTGGAGTGTGGAGATGTTATGACTGCCTCTCTTCTTTCAGGTACCGTCAGGAACCATGGCACCCCGCCACATTACCAATTGACATGAGCTGCCGTCATGTGGTGCAGAGACTCATCCTGGTCTTTACTTATAATGATAAGAAGATCTGGGTCCTGGTCATCAAAGGTGAGTCACTGCTCACCTGACATAAATTCAATCCCTGTTGATTAAATTTTAATATTGTCCTATATTTAGACCATCTTTTTCGTCAAGTAGCCTTTAATCTGGAGGAACAAAAACAAACCTTCTCTATGCATTCCTTTATGTTTACATTTCTGTAAAGATCTGTAAATTGACCACCTCTCCCTCCTTCCTCTCCCACCTGTAGCTCCAGCCCTCCACCTCCCCACAGCAGCTGCAGTAAAGACCCACGCAGTAACCTGGGCGGCCAACATGGTGGTGCAGGAAGCCATGCCGACAGCATACTACGACCATGACGTCAACACGCTGGGTGTCTTCAGCCTGCAGCACAACGGCCGGCAGCACGGGAAAACAGACGGGGTGTGTCTCAACACGCTGGTGGCTCTGGTGCCAGATTACGTCCAACGCAACGAGGAAGGAGAGAAGGTGGAGTGGAAGGGTACGGAACGACCTCCACCTGTGGAAAACTCTCGATACGTGTGGTGTGAAGTCCAGAAACAGACACTAAGGGAGAAACTGCTGGAAATGACCAAAAACACTTCTATTCTACCCATCCACAGCCTCTACTGACCAAAATATGCCACAGCATTAAAGGGACTGTGAGGACTTTCCCCTTTACCCCTTTTCCACAGCCGCTGGTTCCGTGCTCATGCCTAAATCAGCACCAGTTTTTTCTGTTTCCACCAACAAAGCACTAGCTTGAAGTGTGAAAAACAGGTGCTCAGCTGGCCCCACTTCTTTGCTGGGCCAGAGCAAAGAACCGATAACGCCAGGGGGCGGAGTTACTGAGACCAACAATCAGCGCTGAAAACAGCCATTCATTAAAAGAAAAGCTGCCAAGCCAGTCATCTCTTGTGTTTCCTCTTTCAAAACTTGAAACAGAGGCAAAATTGAAGCAGCAACACATTATCTCTCTTATAGATCAGGTCTATACCTTATTTTATTTAACAGACTAGTAAGCTTAATTTTTTTATCTTGTTTAAATGACAAGATGTCCTTTCTGCCTCATTGTTGTGTGTTTATAATTCTCCTCTGCTCTCTGTATATTCCGCCCCAATGCATACACAGAGAGAGAGAGAGAGAGAAAGAAAAACGTGTAGCAGACAGAAAAATAAATAATGTCACAACTACCACAGGATACACAGATAAAAAGAAAATCTCTGCCTTCTTTTAAACGCTCCCAGCACTGTCTGTTGCCGACCCCCTGCCCTCAGTGTCCGCAGCCTCCGCCCGACTCAGCCCCCTGGAGCGCGGTTCCAACTCAGCTCCTTGCCGATGGAAAACCAAACCAGTTCTCTGAAAGAACAGAATCAGAACCAGCTGAGCACAAGCACCAGCACTAGCGCCAACTTGGTGGAAAAGGGGTAAAAGTGATCTTGAAAAAGTCTCACTTCTAGATATCTGCCTGATCCACAACTTAAAATGAGATTATCAGTGCAATTTCTAAATGCTATTCCTTAGCTTCACATTCAGATTGGGCAGGACCGGATTGATTTACAGCACATTGAAGTCTCTATGGCAACACCACACCAGCTGACAAATTTGAGTAGTGAGGAGAGAGATCTGTGTTTGTCTCTGCTATAAACTATTTCTGTGATTTATTTAGTAGTGATGGTCGACACTGGTGCTGAACTGACAGACAGAAAAAGGGTGTCAGAGCTTTACAGGAGAGCGATAGCGTAGGCTAAAGGCTAAAACACAGGTTAAACTGTTTGTGATCATGTTCATTCCAACCCACATGCAGCAGTTATTCTGAAGTGATCTGATCAAACTTGAGAGTCTGTCAGTAAAATGAAGAGTGAGGTTACGTTAGCTCTGCTTGGTAGATGAGCAGGACATAAGCATTCACTAACGTTACATGTTAGCCTACAGATACATCTCAGAGCACTAAGCTGCGAGAGACCCTTAAATAGCTGTCTACTAAACTACAGTACAAACTGACAAAGTTTGCTTGTTGTCACAGTTCAAACAACAGCGCTGCATAACTTTTGATTGGTAAGATAAGGTATTTATCTTACCCTGTCATGTTGTATCGGGTAAAAAGTTGTCTTGAAAAAAGAAAAGTAGTGTTAAAAAGAAGATCGGTTCTCCATTAATTTTTAAAACAAACACACACCTTGTTAACAGTCATGTCATCACGACCGTGTGTGCATGAGTCCAGCCAAAAGTTTTCACTTCAATCCACTTCAAACCGAAAGTCCTCACAGCCTCTTTAATCACTTAATGAATGAAAAACGTGACTTTTATTTTGAAAAGCTTGCACTAACTGTAGATATTATGTGAAGAGATTTTATTCTGAAAGAATTGGTTGTTTGAAGTGTTAGAAGAGTTTAAATGTGAACATAAAGCAATAATTAATCTTGTTTATCTGTTTTCTTTCACAAAACTTGTGCTTAAAATGTTTTGAATAAACATTAGTAATGTCTGAACTGTTATTTTTTATCTGCCTGAAAAAGCTGTTGTACCAACAGCCCGAGAATCCGGAGAATCCTGTAGAATGAGCCAGGCTTTACGCCTGGCTTTTATCATTATTATTATTATTATCATTATTATTAAGTGCTGCCAAAACCGACTTCTTTTGCTTTAGGAGTTATTGGATATTTTAGATATTGTGTTCTTAAAATTTATATCACACTTTTATAAAAAGTTGTTGAATAGAGTTTCTGTAATAATGTGTTGTTGTATTATGTTAATGAAGAGCAGAGCAGGCAGACAGGATACCTGCAGTTATGTTTCATGTCAAAGTCAAGGGGCAACATCAGGTAGGAAAGAAAAGAAGCCCATGTGGAAGGGCTAAAAGTTGCTGTTCTTCAAGAGGCTGGCTACAGAAAGACAAGCCGACTTTTACAGCATTAAAAAACATTTACAGTCTGGTTCAAAAAAGGCTTGGGTCTGAAACACTAATTTTGCTATTGGCACACTGTGCAGGGGGTGAATTTTTTTCTAACTCTGCGTTTTAGAAGATATTTGAATCACCAGTTTGTCCAATCAGAGGCTCAGCTCAGCTCACATGACCAGCGGGCGCCCTATGGCTGTTGAGAAGATCAAAGTCTGCATTATCTCCAATATGGCACTGACCAAGGATCGGCTTCATTTGACTGTATCAGTTGAGGAGACTACGTCCACATTTTATACAGTCTACGCTCAAAGTATTAGCGGTAATGTCTACAGCCAGCAGCTCCGCACTCGTCTCCATTTTTTGTGCTTTCGCTTACATTCGCTTCCTTGTGAGATGATGTATATCACATGGTGCGTCACTCTCTCTGGTCCGATAATCTTGATGAAATCCCGTACTGTGTGTGGGTCATTATTTTTAAATCTTGGAGTGTGTGAGTGTTTAAGATTTGAGAGATACATGTGTGATACAACCTGATTTCAGAATCTTCTAAGATTTTTAAAATCCTGTAGTGTGAGCCTGGCTTAACCTAGTAAGTATCTTTGCTAACCCTTAGCATCTCTCAAGATCCACCCAATCCTCTAAATATGTTAATTTATCGTGTCAAAATAGTAAATATATATTGTATCAATATGGTGGCACCTACAATACAAAAGTATTCAAAACTGAAGACCGACCGATTTAGACCGTGGTTCTCCTCCTTAAACACAAATTGAGTTGCAAATTTGAAAAATAAAACCATGAAGCCGAGTTGATTTATTTTCTAAAAATTCATTTTATTGCTCTAAACCTTATGGTGATGCGTTTTCTTCATTTGTTTCAGCTGTCGGCTCTGCTGGCTTCTCTGTCTTCACCTTCTTGACGTAGTTGTCGTTCAGTTTCAGGTGTTTGGTTCGGTTCTCCAGACGGACCACCCACTCCTCCCTCAGTCTGAAAACACACACAGAGGATGGTTTCCCTTAGTTCAACATAGAAGATTCTTTAACTTTCCAGAAAAAGAGTGAAAAAGAATTATCAAGATCAGTTCCTCGTAGACATGTTACAAGGATAAACTTAATATCATGCAGTTTAACTTCATGAGATGATCCTCATCCCTCTTTTTAGAGAGCCAAAGAGACGAGTAATGAGCCGCTTACAAACTCTCATAAAACCTTTTATGCTAAAGAGGTTCCTCAAAAGCTTTTTTGAAGATATTTTGGCAGTCACAGTGAGAGCATGAGCAACCCTGAGGTCATATCTAGTGTTTTATGTGCTGCTGAGTTCAGGCAGATCTAGTATCTCAGTGACAGCTGGGGAGTTATCACTGTCACATCAGCGTTACTCTTCGCTTCTTTATTTCACCGTCGATCGAATACACATCTCGATTTGTGTATCTGTGGGTCTGTGTGCTGAGTGTAATATAACTCTGACTATCAGCTGTCCTCACTGTCGCTTCATCACCTTCCTGTCGCGTTTTCTGGATTATTCCATTTGTTCTCTCAGCTGCCAACAATCCACCTGACCTCAACAAAGAGACGCAGAGACATAGAGAGACACAATGACAAAGAGACAAAGAGACTGACAGACACAAGACACAGTTTGGACATGAAGACACAAGGATACGGAGTGAAAATTAAAGGACATCAATAGAAGCAATAGACAAAAAGAGAGACACACTCTAAAACAAAAGGGACACAAAATAGATACCTACCAGGGACAGAAAAAAATCCAAGAGAGACAGATGCAGGGACACAAAGAAAAAGAAATTAAAAATACAGAATAATATTTACAGAAAAACATAAAGACAGACACAAATGGATTGTGTTCCTCCTGCTTTTGCTCTCCATACAAACTGTTTTACCTGCTATCACAACAAAATCATGTCTGAATGATGGAGTGTTGAATGGAGGATTGTGTCATCGTTGTTTCATGTACAGAATTTCTGCTATTTGTTCTTTTTAAGTGAAAAAAGGACTGACTTTCTATCCTCCACATCCCTAAGAGATTATATCAGGAGGGTTTCTTTCATTTAAACCCCAAAAATTTCTGTTTATGAGAGCAAAAAATCCCTCAACTTGAAAATATAGGAGCCAGAGAATGTGTGATTGTCAATTAAAAAACGTCTCCGTTTTGTACCTTATGCTTCTTCTAACACAACAGTTGCAGATTTCTTCCTACAGCTGCTTAACCTTGCAGCTCATACATTTCTGTTTATAGACTAATGGGTTAAGATATATTTAAAGCCCCAGCTTAGGGCTAAAATGGAAACTTTGCATCAATGAAATGTGAAGAATTTAATTGCCTCTCCCCCCTGGCTGAAGAAGTCGTGATGTTATCATTAAGAACAGAATATCTTCTAATTTGAGCCTCGGTGTTTCTGTGACTGCAGTTTGTGTGTCAGCCGGCCTCCATCAGTCATCGCTGCGTGATTATCACCTCCACTCTCTGCAACATGTTTTTCCAGCCTCTGGCCAGGTCACACATAACGTACACAATTAGCAGGGACTAGAGCCGGGGTTAGAGGCGATCGGGGAGTGGATGGCTGTGGAGTTTGGGGGCACAGGGTAACAGATAGCCAGAGGATTAAGAGATACACGGTATTGATAGGGTGGGGATTAGGGGTACAGAGTAATGGATAGCAGGGGGATTAGGTGTGAGGGTCTGAAGAAGTGGTGTGAGGTTCAGGGGGATAGAGGAGGAGAAGAGTGGAGTTAAGAGGGATACGGCTAATAGTTGATACAACGCTAGGGGGTGAAGGTTTAATTGGAGGTTATATAGGCTTCTATAGGCCTGAACATCTCATTACAATGACTACAGTCTAGACTATCTCTCATTCAAACAGCAGTTACCAGCACCACCAGACTGTCACCTTTAAAGTGACCGAGCTTACATCTCTGTTACCTCAAAAAACATTTTCCCAACTGGTTTTTGGTCTCAACCACAAGAGCAGATTACTAGAATGCAGAACTGCATTAACTCCCCTTTAAGAGCTGGTTAGCTGGGTGTTAGAGTGGACAGAGGCTACAGTCCTTTGAACTCTCTCTTCCCAGTTGCCCACTCAATTCACGATCGTTTCCTCAAAAGATATCAACAAGACGTGAAGTACAGTAAACTACCAGGATGCAGATCTGTTTGTTGCAACAAGAGTCTCAAAGAAAGTCTAGAAGGTAGAGCTGTCAATTATTAGGCTCTTCTTCTTTGGAATCATCAAACAACAGGAAACTGACCCACTTCCCCTTGCCCACTCTCTATTTCTATTTCTATTTAAGGTTTTAGGATGAAACCCAAAGGTATCGTTGCGTTTCAGCCTCTTGTTTCCACAGAAATGTTTTCACCGACCTAAAATGAAGAGTTTTGAAAACGGTCACCAGTGGAATTTTTCTGAAAAGCAGCAGCCACCATTGCTGTGTAAACAACAAGTCGGAGTTTTCAGTGGAAACACTGGCGTCACACTGCTTTGCGCATGTGCATCACACTTTTATTGTGGCAACTTGCGCAAACCAGATGACAACGACAGTAAAAAAGGTGAGCTATGGTGTTTTGCTTGTGCTGTTTAATCTGCTGACTGCCGTTCAGCAAAATGTGCATCTGTTGCTCCACTTCTGCACTCAGATAAGATGCAGTCAATATCTATTCTAGATGATTAGTCCACCTCTGCTTTGGTGGAGGGCTACCAAAAGATGCTTTTGTAGACCTACTGTCTACAACTACAATCTGGCATGCATACTATAGCATTTTCATTCCCTCAGTGTTTCCATGTAAACAGTTTTTTTTTTATGATTTGGGGTAAAACGTTGTATAAACGGCCCCTTAGTGAATAATCTTAACAAAAAAAGACCTTTTCCTTGATAAAGCTTCCAGTTATGGCTGCTTCAGGCTTGGAACAGTTTATATTTATGATGCTGTAGGCTCTAAAGTTTAGAGTACCAGGATACCTGACATCCCAAGGTATTGCAGAGCTGCTGTCTTGTACCTCCTCCAGATTACTGCTGCTGTGGACCTGCTATAAGTCCCAGTAGTCTTATGGCTCTTACATATGACCATTTTAAGACACCATGTTATACCTTGTCTTGCAAGTCACAAGCTGTGACTCTTGTACTTTCTCAGTATTATTATGTGATCTGAAAAACAGGCACTAGAACATTAATATTCTGCTGTTTCTGGGTGCAATGTGCAAAGTGTACAAAGTCTAACTATTTTTCAGAGCTCATCAGACGATCAGATCCCAGAAAAAGTTTGTCAAAGTTATCATAGGATTCAGGACAGTGTACTTCATCTGCTCGTTCCTCTTCTTGTTGTATAATAACAGAACTTCTCCTGACCATAAATCTTTGAACTATTGATGGTTGAGTTTACGTGATGAGTTTAGGTTACAGCTTGTTAGTGATCATCATTACTGAGACCTTTAACAACCAGACTGTCTGGTGTGCGCTCATGACGGTATGTCCTCCAGCTCGCTGAGAGATGAGAGGCTGTTGTAATGAGATGGTCTGTTTTTAGATGTGTCTATTGGACAGATGGTCACATGTTCACCACGACTGAAACCATTTGAGTTTGGTCCCAGGAGCCACTTCAGGGATCCTCATGGACCCTTGTCTCTATGAGAGAGAAACTTTGATCTGGATTGAACTGACCACATGTTTAAGACCTGTGAGGTGGACTTGAAGGTCTGCTGTTTGAGTTGGGTCTTCAGGTAAGAGTATACTCCAAACAAAGCTGATTTGGCATCTACCAAATTGATTTGAGCTGCTTCATAGTGTGAATAGTGGTGCAAACTACTCTCTGAGGGGTAACAAAGGCTGATATGTTGTGAGAAAAGATGAATTAACTGTAAAAGTCAGAAAAAACGCCTGCCCCAATTCAAGGCCACATCACACAAACTGATCACTGAAGAAGGGGGTTAGAAGTGGGTATACGCAATGCTGACTGAAAAATAAGTGGGTATACGCCGTATACCGGCGTATACCCTCGACTACACCACTGAATTATCTGGATCTGAAATATATTCATGATGTGTCCCAAATCACGTACTTCTGTAAGTACACTTATATAAAATGTACTGCATACACTCTGAACTTACTGCAGCAGTGCACAAAATCTTACAGGATAGTGTCTCAAATCAAACACTGTGACTTACTGGAAACTATGATCCCATTTTACAACCATTCACAGTTGTTAACAGTATTTATTTACAGTAAATTGGAAGAGAAAAAAAAGATATAAAATTTTATATAGGCAGCTCAAATTAACAACAGCTAAAGGGACAGATAATTATAACAAAAATGGGATCAAGCTTTGAATGCCACAGAGACCTTGAAAAAGAATAAAACAAAACTAAGACAAACAAACAAAAAAAGAACTGTTGAGTTGAAAAGAAATTCATCCCCCAAACATTGTGTGCCAAGAGTAAAATTAACGATTCAGACCCAAGCTGTTTTTTTATCCCTGCAGTATATTTTTTTTAATACTGTAAAAATGGAATTGGAACATTAAATAATAAAACAAAACTCCCATTGTTGGCCTCTTATTGCTCTGACCAGAATCTAGTTAGTTTCCATCCAGATCCAACCAAGTGTACCAGAAAAATACATTAAACACTTGACTTCCTCAGTACCCTGAGACTCTCGAGCTCAGAGGTTGACTTATCGTGTTGTTTCTTACTTGCTCAGGGCGCTCTGGTTCTTCCTCTGCTCCTCATTCTCAGCATACTGACAATCATTGTCGATCCTTTTCTCCCAAAACGTCTTAATGTGCAGCCTGTCATGGATCAGAGCCAGATTCATCTGAGAAGACAGATCAGTGATTTCACTGTTTCTTCATTATGAAGTAACATTAGTGCAGACTTTTCACTGTGCTCTGCTGGTTTCAGTCTCTTTAACTTTATTCCATCCGTCCTGTTTCTGTTCCAATTAATCACCACCCATCAGCATGTGCAGTTATTTTTAACAACTGTATATACTGTCGGCTATTTCATCTGTAATAACATACACCAATCAGACAACATTGTGACCCCTGACAGATAGAGGGAATAATATCTCTACAGCATTCCCTGTCAGCGGGCTGAACTGTTCAGCAGCAAGGGAACATTTCGTTCATGGGGTTAATGATACAGGGTGGCGAGAAATGGACGAGTGTGAAGATGTGAGGACCAAACAAGAAGACAGGGTCAGAGAATCTTCAAACCTGCAGCTCTTTTGGGGTGTTCCTAGTCTGCAGGGATCAGTAAGTACCAAAAGTGGACCAAGGAAGGACATCAGGGGAAGTGGTGTCAGGGTCACATGCTGCCAAGGCTCAGTGATGTGTGTTTCTGAATGAAGTCTTCATCAAAGAAGCTTCTGGAGTGTTTTCTGATAAAAACAATTCAGAACCTACAGCGGATCACAAATCCTGTGGTGTTGTGGAGCTGCATATCAGTCAGGGTGTCCATCAGAACTGGACCACAGAGCAACAGAAGAAGAAGAAATGGATGAACACGAAGAGTTCAAGGTGTCAACTTGGTCTGGACTTGATCTGCTGCTAATGTTTTGGCGCCACATACCAGAGCACACTTTTAGAGGTCATAAAGGAGTCCATGTCTCATCAGGTCATGGCTGTTTTGGTCCTGATCTGACCCAGAGGGTAGGAAGGGGGGTACATAGTCTCAGCCAGGGGGTCATAATGTTATGAAAGCCCAGTGTATACTTAATGAGTGAAACATGTTTTGAATTTAACTTTTTAGTTAGTTGAAATCAAATATTTAGGAGGAATGTGGTGTTGTTTGGGGAACATCCTTTCAGAAGTGATAGAAGCAGAATTTTTCAACAACAATAAAAACAGTTTTGAGAAATGGAAGAGGAGTGCTTTCCAATCAGAATTCTGACTTAAACATCAGAATTCCAAGATTAAAGTCAGAACTCTGAGATTCCAGAATTCTAATATACAACAATATATTGTTGTTTTGTTTTTTTTAAACTAGCATCACTCAATAAAGAATCTGTGGCCCCAATCGTCTTCTGTATAAAACTGCGGTAAAGTTAGCTTGTCAGAGCAAAACTACCAACCAGAGCCCCCACAAATCTTAAATAATCCAAGAATTACAGAGATAATACAGCTTCAGTGCTGCCAAAACCAAAGCATTAAGTTCCTACGCCAAAGTGAAACATTAATAAAACATCAGTATTGATTAAAGGCAAAATAAAGACCAAAATCTGTCCTACGTAGAAGCATTAACCAGGTTTACTACAAGTTTTAAAGGTGCAAGAATCTTGCTTCAATAACTTCATTATACCAGCATTAGTTTTATGTGATCAGTTTACTGTCAGTTCTCATAAAATAAGTTTCTAGAATATTTTATTACTGTTTATCTCAGCAAGCAAAATTTCAGATGGAATTGCGTGTTCCATTTCTGATATTTAGTTCACTGCTTGAGTAGAAATCAATAAACCAGGCGATAAGTCATTTAAGAAAGTATGAATAATAGCATTGATATTCAGTACAGTGTAGACCTCTTCTGACTAAATCCTAAATTAAACTGATCAAAATAATTTCTCCCAGCTGCTGCAGACAGACAAATGTTTCTACAGTCATTCTCACACATGACTGAACAAAAAAGATATACTACACTTTGAGTCAGAGCAGTAACTACAGATTTGTGACCAGAAGTAAACATAAATCTAACATATAATAATGCTTTTATATAATGATTTACTTAGTTACTGACTTTGATACTAAGCAGGTTGAGTGTTTTTAAATTAAAGAAGAAGAAACACAAACCTTGGTTCAGATCTTCAGCTGAGCGTCCTTCAGCCTCGCCGTCTGTCTCTGGTCTGTCTGCTGCTCTCTCGTCCATATCTCTTCTTCTACACTGTCATGAGATTAACTGCTGTGTGCTTGTGTGTGTGTGTGTGTGTGAGAGAGAGGGGGAGAGAGAGAGAGAGAGAGAGCGAGAGAGTAGAAGAAAGAGTGATGGAGAGACAGAGGGATGGGGGAAAAGATCAGAGGTGTGAACAACCTAACTTCAGTACCAGATTTATTTTTTATCCATTGACCGGATTAAATTCATGTTTCTGATTGGCCGATGAAGCTGTTGAAGTTTGTGTCTGACAGGAAGAGAGACAGTTTTCCTGATGTATAAATATCTCTGTACAGTTTTGACTTTTGTCTGAAAGGTAGCACTGACCAACCAGGTATCAGCAAGCTGTGGTGTCTGTGGGAGGAACAGTCTGTATGGAGAGCAAAAGCAGGAGGAATACAATCCAGCGTAATGACATCCCAGCACGAATCAGCTGTTATCTGAGGATCTATCTATCTATAAACAGATATCTTCATGCATGAGGATCTAACAATCTGTTCTACAGTGAACATTTACTATACGACACAAATTTAAATTAAAATGACCAACCAGAAAATTCAACAAAAACTAAAGGTACTTTTTGTTTTGGGGACAGACATTAAAAGTTAAATCAGTTTATTTTTGGTGGTGTTGGTGGGGGGGGGGGGGGGGGGGGGGGGTGCATACAGTTGACAAGAACCAAAGTTATGCCTTTGTGTAGGTCAACATAACAGTGAAACTAAGAATCACAGATGGATTTTTGCTCCTTTAAGAGGGCGTAATAACCCAAGAAAATATTTATCATACAGAAATATCTGTGGGTGTGAGTCTCTGATTTTTTAATCTGAGCTTCTTAAATTGCAAACTGAAATGTTAACAATAAAACGCACAGATAAGGAAGTTTTGGTCAGAGGTTGTTGATCACTGACTCCACGCCATATTACAGTAAATAAAAAGTCAATCAATTATTTTACACGCCTTCACTAATTTTTGGTGAATTAAAAAAAATGTGTTTTTATCGCGTTCAAAGTTTTATGTTCTATGAAACTTAAAGAAGCTGACGTGGTGGAAAATGTGAATTAAACTACACAAACAAAGAGGACTGCGGCATGAAAACACACCAACCACTGTTGCCACATGAAAACGCAGGCACACTCTCACACACACACACACACACACACACACACACACACACACACACACACACACACACACACACACACACACACACACACACACACACACACACACACACACAATCTGTCAGCACTCTGACAGCTGTCAAATCCTGGAGTGTCAAAGATAAATAACACACGTTTTTACTTTCTGTGTGTGTGTGTGTGTGTGTGTGTGTGTGTGTGTGTGTGTGTGTGTGTGTGTGTGTGTGTGCATTTGGTGAAATGTTTCTCAGTACAGTATAGGAATGGAAAACTGACCCAGACAAATGATCTCTGTTTCTGATAATGTCCCCGCTGAGCGTGTCTGTATGTGTGTGTGTTCGTGTGTGTGTGTGTGTGTGTGTGTGTGTGTGTGTGTGTGTGTGTGTGTGTGTGTGTGTGTGTGTGTGTGTGTGTGTGTGTGTGTGTGTGTGTGATCTCACACAGAAAGTGATCTCCTTAAACTATGAAACTATGATGTCATGAACTTCAGAACCCATTTTACAAGGGTGTGTGTTTTGGAGCTTGTGTTTGCGCCTGTGTGTGCATCAGCTGGGTGATAACACATGTTTTATATTTCAATATTTTGGGGGGTGTGATAGGATGCTGCCACACACACACCCACACACACTGGTGCAATGTGACACTGACCACGCTGACCAACAGGAAGGGCTCTCCTCTCTTGGTGGCTGAGAGATAATTCAACGTCATCGTCCTCTCAAGTCCGCTGCTTCATGATGACAAAAGTCAAACCAAACGCGTCGTTTTTCTTCCGTCTAAGTGTTCACTCTTCTGAGTTTGGGTTTAAAAACAGTGATAGGAATCCTGACAAACACTAACAGCAGACTGAACTGTCTTGGTGTTTGCAGAAAGCTGTTTTCTGCAGCTCTCTGTTCTGTATGTGAGACATCCGTCCCTCTGTCTGCATTTAACAGATACTGAGCTTGTAGAGCTGACTGGATTAACAGCAGAAGGAGAGGGATCTGTGGCCTCTGAATCCAAATCTCTCTTTGTGTGTTTGTCAGTAACAACAATACATCATAAAACAGAGTTATAAGAATGTGATGGTGACTCTGTGGTGAATTATCAGTTGTATCTGCAGGTCCCCTCAGATTAGCAGAGCTTTATTGTGATTTATGCACACATGGAGAGATTTTCAACTACAGTGTTCTCATAGTGTGAAAAGTTGTAGAGAGTTTCTTCATGGAGCCTGCCAGAAAGCAGACAGTTTGCTCAACACAGAGGCCTGAAGCTCAGCAAGAAAAATGTTATTACTGGTCTTATATTCAGTCAGTTGGTTATAAACAGTCCTTTACACAGACATCTAACAAAAAGCCATTTAAGGCAGTTAAAAAGAACATCGCAAACATCATTATTTCTTACATTTCTGTACAAAACACCTTTAGAAACGGGTTCAATCTCATTGTTGAGATCCTCTAACAGAATGAGTGTTTAAAACCATCAGATAAGGCAGGTCATTCAGTAATTAACCTGATGAGTTAAATGCTTTCTGTGTAACAGTGCCCTCATGTGGACAAACAGAAGAATTAAGGCAGACTGAAGCTGACCTTTGACCTGATGGAGCTAGCTCACTACAGCCATCTTTTCTTGCTGAATTCAGACAAATGCATCTTGCTTTTTAACCAATCTCTGACGTTCCTGTTTTAAAACGGTAAACTACAACAGTATCACCAGCACGTTTTAATAACCACGCTGTTTATAATAATTTAAAGATTGTCTGCAGTACTTAAAATGCAATTTGTCAAAATTTTAACAGACTTTTTTCTATAGAATATTGAAATGAATCAGTTTTTTAAATATAAGCTCACCTTAAAGTGCTGCAGACAATGTTTGAAGAGCTGTGGCTGGTTACAGGTAGTATTAGAAGCACTAAATTGTGTTTCTAACACTACCTGTCACTGTTTTTAATAGTTCCGCAAATGCTATTTAAAGTATTTTAGATATTGTTTGAAGTCCTGCAGTGTTAGAAGCACTGATAATACAGCTTGAAGTACTAAAATGGTGTTTAAAAGGCTAAAAATATTATTTTAAGTTGTGCGGATTGTGCTCGGAATCACAGAGAATCACAGATTGTGTGAGAGGCAACAAATACAGGTTTTTTTAAGCCATAAAGACTGTTTTTAATTCTGCAAATGGAATTTTAAGTGCTGCAGCTGGTGTTTTAAGTATTGCTCATAAAGTCTGAAGTACCTCATACACTAATGATGCTGTTTTAAATTGTTTCAGATTGTCTTTAAAGCACTGCAGACTCTGTTTAAAGAGCCACAGATAATGTGACATTCTGGAGAAAGTGCTCAAAGAACTGCAGATAGAGTTTAAAGACGAGAGAAAGTATTTAAAGCATCACCAGATCATGCAGATTGTGCTAAAAGTCATGCAAAATTTTCAAGTGTTGTAGGAATAACAGATAATGTTTAGAGCAGGCAGTTACTGAAAAAAAAGAAACGCAGATGGTTTCCAAAGCACTGCAGACAGTGTGTAAAGTAATGCACAGGGTACATGTATTTAAAGACAGTGACCACATGTGATGCACATGTGTGTGCGTTTTGTTGACAGTTAATGTCATAAGCTGATATTTATAGATGAAACATAACACAAACGGGATTACTCACAGCTGTCTGGAGGGTTTTTGTTACTGAAACAAACACTTATCACACCAGCAACATACTGTACATAAAATATCATATAGGTTATCCCAGGGGTTTTTGTTTTTGTTTTCTTTGAGACAGTCAGACTATCTGAACGTGCCTTTGGTTCATCCGCCTGGACCTTTTTGGACCTTGTCTAGAGAATGAATGTTTGATTCGATAAATACATTTCTTTGTGGGATCATCCTCTGTCTGGTGGCCTTTGAGGACATTTTTTTATAGTTAAACACAACTATAATTTAAAATAAGTAAGTAGTTTGTCAAAACAGAACAACACACAAGGACTCTTCTGTGTTAGAGACATACAGAGATAACATTGTTATGAATTGGCACTATATAAATAAAGATTGATTGATTGATACTGTTGTAATAGGGGGGAATGGGGTCAGTTGTCACATTTTTACAAACTGGTGTGAATTGTTCATCATCAAAACATCTTTCAACAGTCATTCCTACATTAAATTGAAGTTTAAAGTGTTTGCTTGAAATGGGCATCCCTCTCATTTTTCCAACTATCAAAGACACACTCTGACACATTGAGACAACCAAACCCCATCGCGGGGACTGCTGTCACACACTTTGCAGGATTGTTTGTCACCATGTTATTTTGAAAGAAAAGAAAGAAAAGAAAAGTCCTTTCACCTTAAGTTCAGCTGTCTTACTCCATCATAAATTTCCATACCACAATTTGAGAGACAGCGCCCTCCGGTGGCAAGATATATGAATGTGACAACCAACCCATGTAACAACTAACTCTATTGTTCCCTACATGTAGAACGTAGTTTGACATTGTCTTGTGGAAGTATGTAAGTTTTCCTATACAAAAGACTAAGAACAAGACATAATCTGTTTGTTTTTTGTGCTCTGTGTCTGATATTAAACCAGACATAAACTTGACTCCAGCAGGTCTGTAATGACTCAGTTACTTGAGATCATATTTACTCAAAATCATGACACAAAAAAAGCTTTAATGTGAGTAGGAGAGGGGGGGGGGGCAATATATCCCACACACACACACACACACACACACACACACACACACACACACACACACACACACACACACACACACACACACCAGAGGTCATATCTCAGCAGGTAAAAATAGCATGTTGTGTCACACAGTAACACACACAACCACACACATACAGAGCTCAGTAAACAAGCTGGTGGCAGTGGACAGGACCTGAAAGGGGACACACAGGTAAGAACACACAGGAGGTGTTTTTATTAATCCCTGTTTGATATCAGATATGTACATTGTAACCTCAAACTGGGATTAAATTTAGAGATGTCACTTTATAAACAGAGACACACCGGAAACATGACTTTGTGACGGATTAGCAGCTCTTACGGTCTGAATGTTGTTTCATAAACAGCCAGCAGATGCAACACCAGGGCAGATTCATGAGAAGTCTATTTCTAACTTTACTGACTTTTTATACTGTTGTAGATTTAAGTTAGTATGACTGCAAAATGCTAACGGTTAGCATGACAGCATTCTCAGGGTGACACACCTACTGAACTATTTGTTTCAGAGGTGTCTCACTGTAATCTGAGGTGTTACACATCTGTAGATAGTTTGAATGCTTGGTGGCAACAAAGACACACTGATCACTGTGGTTTATCCTCTGTGAATCACTGATGAATTTCATCTTGAAATAAAAAACAAGTCACTCTGATAGACTTTGACACAACAAGAGCAAAGTCACACAGAGTGATTCACACCATAAGAAAGACAACAGGTTTACATACAAATAAATAAAGGAGAAAAGCAAATAAAACTATGTCCTATCGGGTGAGTTGTTTATTACAGGGATCCACAACCCCAAAGACTTAAGACAAGATGAAGATAAGCATTTTAAGATAAACATAAAGAAAGGTCCTGCAAAAGTGCTAGTTAGAAATAAGCCCAAATCTTCATATCTTAAACATTCTGGGTGTAAATGTAAAAAGGCTTAAACATGAGTGTTATTGTTCTGGTCTACAGCGTCCTAACTGAGTTCTTGGCTGCATATCATTTGTGAATCTCAAAATATGGAGAAAATTCAATTTGATGTATATAAATTGATACCATCTGTGAATTTTAGGGTTTGGAAAAATGTAACTAGAATTTTTCTATTATTTATTAGCTGAATTTAAAATGCAAAATAAAAAAAGATAAATTAAAATTAGAATTGTGTGCAATTTGGCACATGTAGAATTGAACTTACACATTAATTAGACAATACAAATAAAACTTACTTACTTACTTACTTAGACTTAAATTCATTGAACTCATCTTCACCTGCATTTTGTTTAATGTTGACAGAACTAAAAAGAATAAATCATCAGCATATTGTTAATTATTAATGAAAATAAACTAGGTGTAAAGAACTGAACATCGTCTGTATATTGTTGAATGTTGATAAAATTAAACCACTTGAGGTATTTTTGCTAGTCCCTTCTGGGGTTGTAGTAGCTCAGTCCATAGGGACTTGGTTTATTAACTGGAAGGTTGCAAATTCCAAGCATGGACCTCGACTGGGACTGGGGCTGATAGCTGCAGAGGTGACAGCATAATTTCCTGGGCATGGTCGAGGTGCCCTTGAACAAGCTACCAAACCACTAAACTCTTGTATGCAGCTCTGGACAAAAAGCACCTGCTCAATAAAACCGTAAATTATCTATGTCTAAACACATTTAGAGAAAATTATACTTGATGTAGAGAAGTCAGTACATTTAAAGAATAAAACTGAGTTTGTCTGCATATCGGCAATAATTTTGGTGCTGCCAAAATCTTTTCCACTGGTTAAATTTGGTGCAGAGGGGGAATATCTCTTTTTTCACTATTTACAGAAAAAGCAGAGATAAAATTACTCTCAGAAAAAAATAAGAAGTATCTTAGTTGTACAGTTGAATAAATTTGATAATTTATACCAAAAAACTTGAGCTCTGTGTTTCCATAAGCAGGTTTCTAATGTCACAAAATGATTAAAGGGGGTTTTAATCTTGGGATAAAAGCATCCTGCTCCTTCTCCAGGGGCAGAGATGGGTTTGGGGAGGAAGCTGGACGTCCCGGTCTGTGACCTCTCTCTGCTCAGAGGGATCTGGGAGGTCCGGGAGAGGAAACATCGGCAAAGACAGAAGAAGGAGCAGGAGAGGATCGAGAAGAGCGCTCTCCCAAAGTAAGACGATCAGAGCAATAAAATTACAGCATGTCAGCTGTCACTGTCGGTTATGAAAACACACAATCACACAAGTTCTCATGCACAGCAGCAGGAGGATTTCTCGGGCATTAGATACAAAATAAATTGTGACAGGAAAAAGAAAAAAAAAATTAAAGTATAAATAAAGGTATCACTAATATGCACTTCAATATTTCTCTGTGTTCAGTTTGTACTCTCTTATATGAGTCAAAACATCAACTTTACAAATCCAAAACCAGCCGTCAATAAATTCTGAGCAATAAGAGTCGCTTTTTTAACCTCTGAGTCAGACTCAGGCACTGCAGAATGTTGTTAGTCATGTACTAAGCAAGTCACAGCTGATTTTAGTAATATGAATACACACACACATAGCTATTTATATCCCAACATCAGTGCTGTGGTACAGCAGGTCAGCGTCTGGCCTCCAGACAGCAGAAAGGTCATGAGTTTGGAGAATGAACGAGAACATCCAGTCTGTCTGAATCCCAACATGACTTCAATATAAATCTACACACACTCTATTAACACCTCTCTCTTTCTCTCTCTCTCTCTCTCTCTCTCTCTCTCTCTCTCTCTCTCTCCGTGGGTGTGTATGTGTGTAGGATTGATCAGCAGTGGCAGTATCGTATCTACTGTAAGAAACTGAAGGCACAAGAACGCAACCAGCTGCATCAATACCTGGAGAGATCCACACTGATGGATACACAGCCCTGCACAGGTAAGTAACACAGCTGATATACAGGTGCACACATGTAAAGAACTACAAAGAAAAAGCAGGTACATGTGCAAAAGTAAACACCCAAACATAAAGCCCTGCACAGGTGAAAATGGTTGCTGTATATCTATTTATGCAGATGATGTGCTGTTGTATGTTTTCCACTGTTTCTCTGTTTATCTGTCAGAAACAGAGCAGCCCGATCTGACAAATCAGCAGGGTCAGTCTGATGTTGAGCAGAGTAAGCTGATATTTAAGCTGGAAGGAGATCGGTGGATGGTAAGCAAACAAGTTCAGGACTGAATAATTTCTTCTAAGAACTCTAATCTATAAGAAACCTGATTCCATGTGAATTTTCTTCACAGGACTTCCCCAAAGAGTTGCAGTGGATGACTTACCTGAAAGAGTGGCACGTTGCAGGGACAAGGATCTGTCGGCTGCCAGACTACCTGGCAGCGTTCACCCAGCTCACTGTGCTTGAGATCCCCAAAAACTCCATTGCAGAGCTGCCACCTGAGATTGGTGAGGATAAAAGAATTTGATTACGATTTTCAGAAAAAATACAAAGATGGGATTATCAGCCCAAACCTGGTCCAATCTGAGTTTCTTACATTCTCTTAAATCACTGATTGGTTGAGTCCAACTTTCATAACAAGCCTTAAAGTGAGTAAGAGAGAAAAACATTAAAAAAAATCAAACTTACTGTTAGTGTTTTCTCTTCTTCTCTGTCCTCAGGTAAACTGACAGAACTGAGGGAGTTAAACGTCAGCTACAACCGTCTGTCCAAAGTTCCTCTGGAGCTTGGAGACTGTGAGAACCTGGAGAAGCTCCAACTCGCAGGAAACCACAACCTGTCCGAACTTCCATTTGAGGTGAGACAGATGAAGGGAATGTGTTCACCAAACAAGCTGTTATCTGGTGTTAATGCTGTGGTAACTGTTTATAGCAGTGTTAGATATATGATTATGTAACACCTCAGTGCTAGCTATCAGAGGTGTTTGGTTGAAATACCAAATGAAGGCCTTCTCCACTAGGTACCCCCACTAGGAGAATGACAGACCTCCACTGACGAAGACTTTTAAAAACTAGTTTCATACATTTTTTAAAAAAAATTATTAGATTATAATAAAGTAACAAGGAAATTATCATTAGTTAGGAAGTCAGATGTATACTCTGCAATAAAAATGTCCGTTGAGAATCTTTAATTGGTCTAAAATTTCTGATAGGTCGCCATTTTGCCTCTATAGCAATTTGTTATGGTCAGACTTGATGTCTCTGTGTTGGTGATGTCACTGTCAGCTTAGTAGCCTGAAGCAGCTGGTTCACCTGGACATTGCAGAGAACAAGTTTGTGTCGATCCCTATCTGTGCTCTGAGGATGAGCGGTCTGCAGCTGCTGGACCTGAGTAACAACCGTCTGACCGATTTACCAGAGGACATGGACAGGTAAGACCTGATGACATCATCAACAGTTAACACAGTCTTCTAATTGTTAGAAAGTTGTATTGATTAAACACAGACTATTACTGTGTTAAAATACCGTCATGATTTGTGTATGTGTGTGTGCAGGTTGGAGCAGCTGGTCACCTTGTTTATCCATAAAAACAACCTGACGTACCTCCCTCACTGTCTCGCCAAAATCTCAACGCTTAAGATGATTGTTGTCAGTGCTGATGAGCTCAACTGTATCCCAACCAAACTGTGCAACAACCCTGAAATCAAGTATGCAAACTCCTCCACACAGCAACTTTTCGAATCTGAGACTCAGGAGACTCGTGTTAGACAGACATCTGCTGAGACCATGATAGGGTTACCTTTAAAAATGTAATAAAAATAAAGACTAAAAGGAAACTTCAAGAAAACATCATATGCCTAAGTCCGGAAAAAATGTCGGCTCATCATAGCACAAAATAACCAAAGTATAAGGATCCAGAATTGAGCCTTGTGGAACTCCTCATGATATGATTTGAGGACTTCTCATGGTATGGTGATTTGTTCTGATTCTGCATTGTGGCAGTATTTGTTTATCTGTTCTTGCAATGAGTTGTAGATGTTTAAAAAGATCTGTTCACTCTGATTCATGTCTACAAACTAAGGCTTTAAGCAAGTTGATACACAAACGGTTAAAAGGAATGCTGTCTCCCTCTCCTTCTGCAGGTTTATCCGACTATATGACAACCCAGGGAGTGCAGAGAAAAGAAAGAAGAAAGAAGAGGAGGAGAAGAAGAAAGAAGAGGAGAAAAAGAAAAGGTGGAAGGACCCAAGAGTGGATGAGGTGAAGAAAGACAGCAGAGAGAAAGAGTTTATGGAGGCATACATCAGCTCGCTGAAGGACAGAGGTGAGAGTCCAGCTTTGTTTATTACTGTCACCTTTTTTAAAAAATATATTTTATCATTCTAAATTGTTTTTGAGGTTTTCAATTCTTTGTGGGTTTTCATAGTGACAATCATATTTATATCACTGTTCCTGCTGTTAACGAAAAACTACACAAACTTAACTTCAGCATTGAGATGTAATTTTAACACTTTTGTGATGCTTAGATGAACCAGCTGACATGTTGTTTGTCCCTAACCAGAAACCGTCCCCTACTCCACCACAAAGGTCTCCATCTCCTGTGTGCTGTGAGGAACAGGAGGAAGAGGATGAAGAGTTAGTTACTGACGGATGGTCTGAAACAGCAATTTTTAACTCGGGGGATACACAAGTTCTTGTTTTAGACCCAATGTGGGTACTTGTTAAGGAACTTTTTTTGCAGGTAGAGAAGCACTTTATGCAGTTTAACAAACCTATAGCAAATAATCAATCAATTCAATCAATCTTTATTTATATAGTGCCATTTCATAGCAAACATTATCTCAAGACGGTTTCCAAATAGAGACCCAACATCAAGGCAAGATAAGAAGTCTTATCTCATCTTAACCCACCATGATGAATGCTCACAGGTATATTTGTGGATTTTGTAGAAGTACCATGAGAGACCAGCCGGAGAGTTAGCACCAGTGACAACATTCAATCAATTTCCAACGCTGGCTTTTTTTAAAAACTTTAAATTCTTTGGTATAGTAAGAACTCTATATTGTTGAGTATTTAAAACAAATTAAAATTAAATATTATTTTAGAGAGACACAGATAGGGGACTAATCCTAAAAAGAGGATCCTAAGAGTACAATTTGAGATTTAAAAGAAACTTACAGAAAGTGGAAAAGTATTTAAAAAAAAAATCATAAATTTAAAAGAAAATTGTAAAAGATTTTATCTTAAGGCAAATGCGAAAAGAGTTCTAGACTGCACACACTACTTTTAAAGATCCAACATGAGTTCATCAAGAAGAAGCAGTCATCAACATTTAGCTCATATTAAAGCTGAAATATAGAAGTTCTGATTTGAAATTCTTAGTTTCATTTTAAAATTCAAGTAAATTTAAAGCTGCTCCAAGCTGATATTCTTCTTCAAATTAGCAATGGAGCAGACTTTATCTTCTCTTTTCATATTTGAGTTCCACATGAGAAAAGTGGCATAAAACAAATATTTGTTTTTTTTTCCATGGCAGTTTTTAACTTCCACATTTTGAAACGTCCTCTTAAATTTCTTTTTTTTTTTTCAGAACTTCACTTAAGGCTGTTTATCTGAATCCTACCAAGTCTCTCAGCCTTTTTTTCTTTTGTTCCTTGTTGATTATCGGGTAATTTTAGAATCATTCTGGTGAGTTTTTGGGTTTATGCAGGTAGCTTATTGATTATTATGCAGGTTATTTGTGATGAAGTGGATTTTATGGTTGAAGGATATAAATACTGTGACCAAATGACTGAATGTCAGAAAGGTAGGAGATCGATTATCAGAAAATAAGCTGATTTACAAGTTCCAACAATTGAACTCAACTAAATACAAAAGCAACTTTAATCAAATCACAGAGTTTGATCAGTTCCTACAATAAAATGTGAAAAGTAAGCACTTATTACTGATTTTATTTCCAATTGCTCCAAGAAATGACCTTTAAAATGAGAAACTGTTGTGGTAGATTTGTATTTTGTGCGCTTTGACTGAAGTGAGTCTGATTAAAACATTATTTTCTTAAGTTTCTGTTTGTGTAGCAGTTGACTTTTACAAATAAAGCTTTATAACTTGAAAAAAGTATTTTCCTGTTTTTCATCAAACCAAAAGAGAAAAAAAAGAGTAAGAAAAATGAGGGCCACTTTTTACATGTCATACATTTCTTTTTATTATCATCATCATCATAGATATTATTCAAAATTATGTTCTCCAGATAAAAGAAAGCAACTGCAAATACACAACACGTCGACGCTGTCCAGCGTTTCTTTGTTTTTATAAAAACAGATATGAACATGAATGATTAGAGGCACACGTTCAGAGAAATTAAAGTGCAGAAATCAGCAAATGTCCTGCATCATGTACACTCACAGGAGGAGGGGGTTACATGGAGATATAGACTGCATAAGTAACTTCATCTTTTAATCTTAAGTCCCCTCACTAAACTTAGGGTTCAGTAACAGCTGCTGATGTGGAGAAAAAGCTTCAGTCGTTTGTTCTGTCAGTGACAAGAATGGGCAGCCGAGTCATTTTGTTAACCCTGATTTAAAGGTCCAGCGAAATAAAACTTGGTTAGAAACAAAAGAGTCAGGAGTCGTGAAGAACCTTTGAAACATGAATCAGAGCAACTCAAAGTGCAAGCTGGGGCTCTTTGGTACATGAGCACAACAGGATCCTATATGAGTGCAGTTTTTCTTGTTTGCAAAATAGAACTTACTTTGCTCTGCTGGTTTAAGCACAAGCAGGGGAAATTTAAGTGCAGGCAGAGTTTTAACAGAATCAATGTCTGGAAACCAGGTTCAATAAACACCAAATACCAGAACTTCAAGATATGGTTTATGACACTGGTGGTTCCAGGGACTGATAAAAAAAAACACATCAGGATTTTAACTTCAGGAAAGTATCCGTGGGTCCAGCTTTCTGTTTTTGACATCTTTTAAAGAGAACGATCGGCAGCCCAAAGATAAATCATGTGACCATGTTAAGAGCTGATGAGGAGCTCAGAGTAAATGATCATCCTGAAGATGAAAAAATAATGAAATGTGTACAAGGTGGACATTTGTCTCTGTTGTAACATGATTGTGCTTCATGACGCTACACACCATCATCTTCCTCATCATCAGGACTCTCAGGTGTTTCTGTAGCTGATGCTGTATATATGACATACAGGAGAACTAAGGGAAGGATGTTCAAACACGGAAAGAAACATGGAAACGGTGACATTTCATTTGACCTTTGGCAGAACTATCAACCATTTCATCTCTGGGTGAAGCGTTGTTGGGAAGGGGCCCGATGATTTTGGAATGGATTAGTTTGACCTCTTTAAAGAAACAACACAAAACAGTAAAATATTCAAAGATTAGAAAAATTTAACAAAAAAATTGGCACCATCTGTCCAAAACAGCTTCAGAGAACACAAATTCTCTGCCAACCAAACTCTGAGGTTTTGAAATCAAGTCAGCAACAAAGCTTTCATTGCACAGACAACTTGAAATAAATGAACATCAGTAACTGGGAGCGCTTCATCTTACCCACCCAGATCTGCAGATTGGGTGGGAGGAGCACTTTCAAGTCCCGCAGCTCGGAAAGATCCAACTAGATTAACTAATTCAAGTATAAACTCACAAAGAAGAAGAAGAAGAAGAAGAAGAGGAGGTGATGAATCTGACACTGAGCGTGATCAGCTAAGAGCCGGGAGGTCATGGAGGGAAAACAAATCAGCACGGAGGATTTTACATCATGATGGAAATCCACGTCTCACTGGCAGTTGCTCAGGCTGGAAAATCTGAATTGGTGTGAGAATCCTATCACCTAAAAACCGACACTCCTACGTGCTCTGCCCAGTTGCCTCCTAACCTCAACACACATGGAGTACTTCCAGATCTGAGAGACAGAGATAATTTTTAACATGAGGATCATGTGTGAATGACATTTTTTTTATAATAAATGTCAGGGCCTGAAAGAGGCGTTAGACATGATTTTACAAGTCGCCAATTTATGGTTGAAACTTCCCTCTGAAGCACTGTGTCCACTGAGGACAGGATCTCTTTATGAACATTCCAAAACTTTGACAACAGAAAAAAAGAGAAAACATAAAGTGAAGATATGGGACACAAGATTGAGAAGGTGTTACATGTCGTTGCATCATAAAATGATTCTGAATCAAAAGCAGGAGTTTGTAAATCCAGCACACTAATCTATTTTCCTCTACATGACACAATCCGGCTCCACACGAGAAAAAGCTAAATGCACTTCAAACAGTTTAAATTATTTATCAAATATGTCTAAAAGTCTTTCTGCTCCTACACTGTTTGGTCATCCTGCACATGCTCAGTGCGAGTGACCATCATGTTGGTCTTTGTCGTCCTAACAGTAGGTCAGGAGAACTCCCAGATCAATGTTGGAAATAGAGACACGACCACGCAGCACCCTGCAGGCTTCAAACTCCCATCAGTGACATCTCCTCTGTGATATCCCAAGATGCTCTGTGTGTCCAAGTTTTGTGACATTTTGTTACCAAGCAGTGAAGTCAAGACAACCACCTCTGTCTCCTTGGTGTCACTGCTGCTCCTGTTGACCTCCTGACCTCTGCAGACCAAACGGGTGGAGGTCAGTCCAACGGGTTCACACAGAGGGAGAACTGACTCGAGTGTTTAGGCGGCAAACAGACTGACAACTAAAAGAACTAATAACAGTAAAGGGCAAATTCAAAACCTGTTGGCTGACACAAACTCTTCAGATTAATCACAAGCATTTAAATTGATTCTCATCTCTCTCAGATATACAAAATGTCCTTAAAAAGCAAAATGCTTAATTTAAAAATAGAAACAAAATAAACCTTTTTTCTATGGTGAGAAAATTGTTTGCTACACAACAGCATCTTGTTCTTAGGATACTGCAAAATCTGCGATACTGTCACAGCTCTAAAATGGACTACAAGGATCTTATTAGAGTTTATATAACCTGTTATGAAATCATCTTCACTAGAATAAAAACTATTTGCAGTAAATTGATGTTAATTGTTACTAAAAGGCCCTAAAACAAAAATTTAACCATAGTTCTCTCTAAGGGGATGAATAATGGGTCCTAAAGTGCTCATTTCTAAACGCTTTGATTCATCATTGTGGTTTTATTATTTCATCGTTTGTTTATTGACTTTTAATCTTATTTTGTTTTGTTTTGCTTCATCTTTTTGGGACGTCTGCTTTAAGAGCACTTGGTAAACTAATGTTTTAATAGGTGCTATATAAATATATAAGTTATTAATATATTCTTCTCTCCTGTGATGAGAATTCATGAGACATCCTGCTTGCTTCCAAGTAACATCCCACCAAGGCTTCAAAGTGCCTTGTTACACCTGCCCAAACACACTTGGGAGAAGTGCTATAAGCAGCACCAGGTGTGCAAACAAGGATGCCAAATTTTCAACAATGGTTTTAAACTTTATTAAAGTAGTCTTGTTTTTTGCACGTCTCTCACCAGCAGGGGGTGTGAAAGAGAAAAGTGGGACAGAGTGAAACATTTGGCTGCTAAATGTGCACTTCCACTTTATCAAAGGGATTAAATACAATCCATCATGTGAAGAAATAAAGCTAGTCAGTGTGATCGCCGCCTACCTCACTCTTTTTATTCCCCCTGGGTCTGAAGAAATAAAAAAATAAAAGGCCATCTATTCTAAAGGGGGCGGGGCCAGAAGCCCGAGCTGCCTGTCAGTCACAAGCTGCTGTCCTGCAGGAGAGGCTCGATGTCCTCTGTGTCACTGGGGGACGAGGCCAGAGGGTTGCTGTTCTGAGCATGTGCGATGGAGGTGGTGGATTTACAGGTGGAGCAGTTCTTGATGTCGCCCAGTTGGTGGTTCTCTGGGATGAAGATGGCAACGAGGAGAGCGAATAAAACAGCACATGCTCCGAACAGGAAGGGAGGACCAGGGACCATCAATTTCTACACACAGACAGAAAATGAAAAAATGTGTTAGAATTTTAAATTGGATGAAAAGAACTCCTCCTGAAGGGTTCTTAGCTTTTCTCTCGTCAGGATGAAAGTGTGTTTAAATTAGTGGAAGAGACACTTCATCAATATCAAGTCTCTACCAGCTGCTCCCTGTGGCACAGACTCTGACTCCTAAAATATCTCAGCTACAGTAAGTCAGTGTTAGTGTGTGTGGGTATGATGAGGGAACAAGAGGAGGTGGGGATATAAATACAGTCAAAGGATTGATCCTAGCTGTGCAGTCATGATCACAATCACCTGAGACAACAGGTGTCTCTGAATCCAAGACCAGAACACAACTTAAGGGTATATAGTGTTTTTTTTCTCCACACACTCACACTGGATCAGACACCCAAAAAACATCTGTATTTGTACCTCTGTGTTTGGCGTGGTCCCTCCCGACACTGGCTCCATGTCGTTCAGCTCCACATGAAAGACAAAGAAGATGAAGCCGTAGAGAGCTGGTCCCAAACCGTTACACAGACCTCTGATACCAGTGATCATCCCCTGAGCCACACCTGAAAAAAACAACACAAAGAAAAGGAAAGACTTTAACATGGACAGATTCTTGCTCTGAACATCAGATGGGTAGATCAGTGGGTTGGTAGACAGACAGACAGGTGGACGTACCTTGCTGGTCAGGTGCTGCACTGTGGGAAACCAGAGCAGAGATTGCTGGGAATGTGATGGAGGACATGGCTGCTACTGTTCCTGCTGCCCACATCATCCTGAAAGACAGATTTAAAAACAAACTGAGCTCTGAGAGCGTGGAGCAGGGCAACAAACCCAGATACAAAGAGGAATAAAGATTTCACAGAAAGATAAACAGACACACTCACTCACCATGGTTCAGAGCCGAAGCTGTACCAGGCCAGCTGGAAGAGCTGAAAGCTCAGACCCATAAGAACCGTGTTCTTATTACCGATGGTCCTCATTAAAACACTGAGGAACAGAGTCTGACACAGAGACAGAGAGGAGGGGTCACGATATGGTCTATGAGAAACTGCTAACTGAATTTATTTTTTTCTTAGAGCTCTACAAAGCCTTTCATCTTCTTTCACCAAAGTTAGCCACAAAAAAACAAACATTTATTTATTCTTTTATTCCCTTTAGCTGACCTGTTGTCACTGACATGTTGAGTGTTGAATGTTGTGACTTTCAGTGTTTGTTTGTTTGTTCGACTGGTACGGTGTCAACTAAACTGCCCTTCTAGGATCGTTAATTTCTTAGGTTCTGGTTCAGACACAAGACAGCCTTAAGATCTTCTGATCGAGACATCTTCATTTTTAACAGTGTAACCCTCACAACAAGACAATCTCTCAGACTATCACACCACATACTTAAAGTCTGTGGTAACAATTCCTCATACATGAGATCTAACAGAAACTTGTGTCAACAAACGTGACTTCAGAAGGACTACGAACATCTTCAGCAGAGTGTCTTGGCCTGTGCTCTGTTATGCTAAAAATAAAACTGTAATTAAAGCCACAAGCAGGTCTTGTTTTCTGAAACTGCTTTTGTGTTTACATTCACTGCCATGCTTGTGTATGATGTAACCACCTGGTTGATTACACTTCCTGGTCTGCTCCTCTCATTGCAGGTATTATGTCAGTGATCTGGAATCTTAAATATCAAACCTGTTTCATAATTACAATTTAGAAGCGAGGAGGCTCGGTCTCATTCATCAACATAAGCTTCAGGATTATAGAGACAAATAATCTGTTATGTCAAACTCTGAATCAGATCTTTCCCCCAATCAGCAGAGGTGGCAAATCGTGCTCTAAACCTGCTTAAAATCCTCTGCAGAGTTGGTGTGGCCTGCCTCAACCTATTGCTCATATTTGTGTTGTATTTATACCTCTGTATGCACTACTTTAAACAAATATTTTCTCTGCATGAATTCCTTGTGTGAGGTGGTTGTTGTTTGTATACCTGAGCGACTATAGAGAGGATCCCCACCATGGCGATGAAGCCAGCGATGGCTGCAGGTGAGAACTCGATCACCTGAAACAGGAAAAAAACATCTTATAGCTGCTTTATGCATGAAAAAAATCTTTTAGCAGGTGGAGGAAGGTGGCAATTTTGGATTAATTATCTTTTTCAAAACAATGTCATCAAAACAAATCTTGGCTCTGTGTGCATAAACCTGTGTGTGGTTCTCTCACCTGTCTCAGGTAGAGGAAGAAGCTGGAGTATTGTCCAGCTTCGGGCAGGTAGGACAGGAACACTGTGACACAGATCAGCAGCACTGTGCTGTCTTTTCCCACACGACGGAGAGACTAAACACAGACAGAAAAAGAAGAATCAATTCAGCTGATTGGCTGACACCTGTCAGACTTCTTCTACAAAGCACCTGAAGAGGTCGGAGCAGCTTTAAGGGATTCAATGCATCACCCTGTCTATTTCCTGAGCCTTTACAGACAGGGAAATCAGTTGTTACATCGATCATTTCACAAAATCAATGAATTCTCCTGCTCAACTCTCGCCTTTTGACTTATCTTTTCCTTTACTTTTCAGTTTAGATCAAAAATTGTACTCATTCTTCTTAACAATAAGACTGATAATGGAGCTGTTTTTGAATGTATTGACCGTGTGTTCCTTTTGCCCTGCCACGCGAAGAGGTCAACTCAAAACAAAGCACTAATGACCTCTGACCTCTCCCTGTTATGCTCTGAAGCTTAGATCCAGCAAACTCACAGCGAAGGGGTCGGCCTGCTCCCAGGAGATGGGGAAGCCCCAGGACGTCAGCCGCATCTTGTCTGGCAGCGACTCGGGAACGACAAAAAACACAAAGGCGATGTCGGCCACTGCAACTATCGTGGCAACCAGGACCACCAGGCTGTCTCCATACTTGGCAGAGAGAAAGTCCCCGATAGCCGGGCTCGTCACTAGACTGGCTGCAAAGGTTGCAGAGACCTGAAACAACAGACAAGGAAAAATTATAAAGACCAAAAATAGAAAAAGGCTTTAGAATTTAGACATCCAGACCTTAAAGGAAGCATCTTTGTTTCATGCCTCTCATTTTAGGACAGATTTTAACTTCACCTTTCAGATTGCTTCTGTATTTCACTCAGAGTTTCTGTGGGTTTTGTGCCCAAAATGAATTACATATTAACTCCTAACAAGTGGCATTAGTGTCGTAAGTCATGTAGCCGTTTTGAGACTGGTTAGGTTGTCGTGATAACACTGACAGTTAATAAGCCCAATGTTCCCTCTTTGATTAATGCAAAGTTGTTGGTATTTTATGTACAGTCATAAAACTTCTGTTTAATTGTCATTCATTCAGTGTGATGTGTTTGTACTGACAACATAAGTTTAATAGTAAACCGTTAGACCACACAGCACAAAAGCAGCACACGGGGAAAAAGTGAGCTAAACGGTCTAAGACCCAGCTCTTAGTATATTATATACTGAATGTTGCTGCATACTGAATGATATTACTGATATTTAGCTTGAGTTGTGGCTACATTAGCTCAGATGGAATATTACAAAAAGGGGGGGGGGGGGGGGGGGGTCTTGCTTAGCTACTTAATGGCAGCACCTGCGGACAAACAAACTTAAAGCATTTCTTCACACTTACTTAGGTTTTTCTTTTCTGTTTAAATTCTTGCCTGTGTTGTACGTCACTAAATGAAACTGCAGAATTGTAAAGGAGTCACTTGAGGGGGGTTTGGGCATTTGATAAGGATGCTTCTCTTTAAAAGTGTCTCACTGGGAGAAGGCCCCAGGTAGACCTAAACTTGTTTGAGGGTTTTATTATCTCACTTATTCTGGGAAAATCTCAGGATATTCATCTTGCTAAAAAAAATCAATTGAAAAAACAACCTTTTACTAAACCCTGTATGTTTATTATGTATATTCTGGATTCTGTTGCAGCCCACCTTCCACCCCTGGATAGAAAGCAGCAGCTGCCACTGTCAGCACCGAACACCATGTTCTTATAATCTAACACCTCTTCCCTCATGTTTCTCTCTGCAGCTCTAAAGAAAAAAAGATGGTTATGAATTGATCAGTGGCTGCTGTTGGAGTCCTCTAGTGTTCCTGTTTGAGGCTGATTAATGCATGCTTTGAGACTTGGTTAAACTCAGCTAATGCTGTGTGTGTGTGTTATACTCTTAAAAATGTGAAGCATTAATGTATTAACACAAAGCTGCTCTGATTTTTTTTCCCTCTTTATTCATTAAACAATGTGAAGTTTTTGCTGTGGTCACACATTGCTGTCACATGACCTGTCTGCCCATTAAAACTGTAGCTTTTCAAACATAACGGTCCAACTAATGTGCTTGTGTGTGAGCGTGTGTGCGTGTGCGCATGTGTGGTGATTAATACGCATGTGTTGGTCAGTCAGAGAGAAAAACACAAAGACTCCTTCAAACTGTGAGAAAAGAGACCAGAATGCACTGCAGCAGCTCTGACTTCAATAATCTGAGGACATGATTAATGTTGTCTCGACATTAAGCACTCAGACAACCAAAGACTCCATTTGTACCAGCCCTGTCCTCCTCCTGACCCTGGTTCAGACATTCATAATGGCAGGAAACACAATGAAACAGCTCTGAGAGCACAGAGCAGAGCCTCCATTATATTCACACACAATATGCTTTTACAGTAAGTACGTGGTCTGCCATGCTGCACTGTTACATGGACAGCAGAGGATCACATCCAGTCAGGTTTTAGAGCACCAGATTAAACCTCTGATTTGGTTTGTGTTTCTCTGTGGAAGCTGAATCCCCTTGTTTTTGTTTATGAATGAGCAGCATAGTTACCAGTCCGTAGGCTGTGCTCCTCTCGTGCTCCTCTGTTATGTCGGCAACGTAGGCGAAGATCACCGAGAAGGTCACAGCGAAAATCCCTGAGACTGAGATCAGAGCGAAATACCACCTGCACACAGACAGAAATGGGCACACAAGGTACAGACTGATGAGACTCCAACTGAAAGATTGAAGCAACCTTTAGAACTTCAATGAGTTTAGGAACACTAAAACAGCAAAACACGTTTTTGAAGAGGCTTTAAAAGCAGTTGTTATGTCAAGGATCTAAATTTGTGCTCGCACAAACACCCTTTACAGAAGACTAAGATGATTTCCATAATGTTCAGTATAACTTTTTTAATGAAGACCTGTTTGGGTCTCTGGTCCAGACAGAGGGCATTTATAACAAACAGAATAAAACGAAATATCAGCTAATGTGTTGTTTGTTACACCAATGTTTTCACTGCACAGATTTCCTGTTTATCTTCAGCTTCTTTTCTGTGAGCTGGAAAAATGTGTGTTCAGTCATTTAAAAGCATTTTAATTGATAGAAAGCAGAACACAATTTACTGATGCATTACGACTTACTGTCAGAAGAGCTGCACAAATTAGAGACGTTACAGAAAATTAAGACCTTTGACAAAACCACATTATGACTTATTGATTTTAGACTACATATCTTTTTTTTTGGTTTTATTTTCACTTCTGGGCTGTTCTTGAGAATAAACTGGTATCTTTTCATGTCTTCGTCTTCTTTAAGAAATTACAAAGTAAATTTAATTTCATAATTTCTAGTGTTTTCAGAGCAGAGGATTCATGACAAATACTAATTTGTTTCATGTCTTCAGCTGTTATAAAACTGCTGCAGATTAAATGTAAAAAAGGGGGGGTGTTTTTATGCATCAAAATCCTTCTGATAATCTGAACAAGATGTCTTTATGGTGCCTTCATAACTTTTACAGAGAGGGAAACCTTCAGCTCACTTTCTGTCCTGGGGGTTTTTAAATGTAAAGCACAGCTCATCAGACTGACCAGATGAACTGTGTTTAACATAAGGTTATATAAAGCTGCTTTCCAAAAACAAAACTATAAACTATATATAAAACTATAACTGCACTGAAAATGTTCTGCCTGATCTCACACACACACATATTTTGAAGCCTGACCTGGTGTTTTGCTTCAAAGAGCTGTTTCTTAGTAATCTATTGGTGTGGGAGGGGGGAAAAAGAATATCTAAGATATTTTAAAACTACAGATAATACACTGCACCCTGAGTATTATACAGTTAATGAGACTGTAAGAGAGCAGCAGGAGAGGAGAGAGTGTTTCAATGCTTTGGCTGTTCCTGCTCTCTGCTCTGCAGCGCTCATGCTGATGCTCGTCTGCTCACATGAACAACATGTGACGGTTTAAACTCCAAAAAGCTGCAGCAGAGCCTCTTCTAACTCTGCCAACTCTGAGCGATCATCTCAGAGCCTGAGCTCCCAATGAGCAGCATGTGACTGGCAACAGCATGGAAACTAGAAAATGCTGTTAGAGCCAAAATAATGTGAAAGTGCAGCGTATCTAAAGTTCTTTTCTTTAAGCAGCACTTTAGACACAAAAGAAGGTTTCAGAGTTTCACTTGTATCTGTGACACAAACTGTAAGGCAACATGACCTATGCAGATAAGACTTGGCCTGATTTTGGTTCCACAGGAACCTTTATTATAAAAGGAGGTCATGAGAAAGATTCCTAAAACGCCCTCTCACCTGACGAGGTGTGCACAGTGCAACAGAGGAGAGAGAGAGACTGGATTCCTTCTGACAGAGATGACTCAGAGCAGAATGAAATACACAAGTATGTCCTCGATTAACAACCAGAGTTCACTTTTTACCCTAGAAAATTAAATTACCAGCAATGTGATCTCACAGAGTACATATTTTAATTCAATCTCTCTCTCTCTGTCTGCCTCTATCTCTATCAATCTATCTATTTACACACAGTATAAGACTGCACAAGATCTGATAATGGGTCAAAGATGTAGTCAGTTGATAAAACTAAATAAATGTTAATTGGTGGAAGCAAAGTTTCTTATAAAAAATGATATTGCGCAAAAACGTTCCTAAAAATATGATCTTATCAGTCTACTACACTGTAAAAATAAAATTATTTTCAAACCAGCTGACCCAAAAATAGAGAGAAAACACTGATGTCTACAGCATACTGACCCGCTCAGCACAACAAAACCCATATTATCATATTCAGAAATAGATATTTGAAATATACTTTGAGATTATATTTCATAACGAATAATTTAATTTCATCAATACATCATTTTACAGTTTAATGAGACTGATTCTTTGATTGGTTAAAAATAGTAGAAATGTCACATAAAACACACCAACAGAAATGCAAACCACACATTTAAAAAAAAGATCCAACGTGTTGCTTTAGCAAGTTTAAAGCATATTTTGATACCAACTCTTATTTGTCACTGTCCCTTATGTAAGAAAAAAGAAGTGCGTGTCAGGAGAGGTGAAGAAGCTACCAGGCTTTACAAGAGAAACACAACTACGATACATACAGATGATCTTAGATATTCAAATATCTAAACTTAAAAGGAATAAATGAGAGAGAAAATAAGAAATAAATTCATAATTAAATAAGGAAAAAGAAAATGACAAAGTGTAACAGGAGATTAAACTTCATGAATTAAACGCAATAAGTCTCTTTTTAAAATCTCTTACGATGATGAGCTTGTAACAACTTTCTATATTTGTACTTCATGTTTGAGAGAAACCTGAATGTGTTCGGTTTAAAAATACGAAAGATAAAGATGATCAACCTTTCTAGTAGTAGAGCAATGAATCTGGGGGGTTTCATTTAAAACATATTGCTGTTGCAGCCTTTGGAACAAAAGCATCTTTCAAAACCTGTTCATATTTTTGTTCTCCTTGCAGCACAGATGTCGTGTGTGCTGGCTGTGATCTGATTTTTGGGGGGAATTTCATACTACAGATGTCCCTAAATTCGCTCCATTAATCTGAGAGTTGAACTCAAAACAAGAACTGCTGAAGAAACATCTAACATGCAGAGGAACTTCACTAAATATCCCATGGCCTTCGAAGTCTAATTTTTTTTTTTCTTCTTGAACTAGTTAAAGAATCACCCGTCCTCCAGGAACACAAACAGTGTGTGACTCACCACGGGCTGATCCTCATGAAGGGAATGGGGGCACAAGTGAAGAAGACCGTCATGAGGAGGAAAGACTTCCTGCCCCAGATGTCTGAGAGAGCACCAATGAGAGGAGCCGACAGAAACGACAGGAAGCCCTGCACAGGAACACAGAACAATACGTCTTACACTTCAGATTATGTTTAAGTCTTATAACCTTTTATGATCTTTTTTCATCTCTTTTTGAGCCCGTAAACTGTGTGAGAAATTCACAGATGCATTGAGCACATTTTGATGATGAAAGAAGACTTGTCGACCCCAATACATTCAAATCTTTTCACATCATATCCAGACTAACTTTGACCAGGCTGAACCAAAGCTTCAAGATGTTTACAAAGTTCTAAGATCAATAATGTGACTACATCACATTGATTTATCTGACAGTTTAAAATGAAGTGTTTCCTTTCATCCAGTGGGTCACAGTAGGTCACAGTGGGTCACAGCATCCCTGGCATCATGGAACTGTCAGTGAGTCCCTCACAGTTAGATTTGAAATGCTGAATCAAGAGAGCTCTGGTGTCAGGTCACTCCTCTGATTCTGCAGGTTCTCTAAGTTCAGGTATCAGAGTCAGGAGAGGAGGGTTGGATCTGTGAGAGGCTGATATCTGAGACTATTAAACATCTCCTTTTTTATACAGTATATATATGTGCAAGATCGTACCTTCACACCCTGAACCAGGCCGTTCATCAGGAAGGTGTGCTGAGGAAACGTCTCATGGAGGACCTGAAACAACAACACAGTCATGCCTTACTAACACTCTTACAGTGATTTCACTGTATTCAACCTCTAACACAAACTTCCACATACACATGTTCAGTGTTTGCTCACACACTTCACAAGTGACCGTGCAAAAAGGGCATCAGAATCAGAGAGTTGTGTGACTAAATGAGAAAATAAACTGGAGAGGAGCATCATCAATCATGTCCTCTGCACACTCACATCACATAATGTGGCTCCTTTGTTCAGCTGAAACAGACTGCTGAGTCAGCAGAGGACACACTGACTGAACTCTCCCCTCTTCACCAACACATCTATTTATCAATTTAACCTCAGAACAAAAGTGACAGACTTTCTGTGAGGGGACGGTGACATTTTTGGAAAATGTACTTTCTTGTACAAATTGTGTCAGGTTGATGTTGGTTCAATCACTACAGAGAGTGCGGAGCTAGCGTTTAGCACAAGTTAGCACAGAAACGACCGATGAAGCAGTCCCCAAAAGTTCAAAATCTGAAACACGGTGACTTCATTTCTCAGTGTGTGGAAAATTAACTGTGCTTCTGTTTTTGACTCTGTTTTGGATTCATGGTTGAGTTTATTGTCTTTAAATTTGAAAACAAATTCTTCTAACAGCAGCTTACTGGACTCAAAACTGATGATCATGAAAGTATAAAAAATTACAACTGATATGAAAGAATAGTTTCTAAACTGAGGATTACTTTCAGCTTTGAGATGATGTGAAGCTGTAGAGAGATGACAACATAACACATTCAGGGATGGCTGTTTTATATAACATGTTTTTAACGGCAGACGTACTGTATCTCACTTTCCTGTGACAGTATCAGTCATTTACACTTGTGGCGATGCCTCTTTCCTTCCTATAACTGTGAACAGTGGATCAATAAGAAGGGTCCAAATGTCACAGGAGGATCCTCCAGCTCTGTTTCTCATGTGTTTGCTGTCCAAATGAAGCTACACTCAATGATCTTTGCTTTACTGTACTTAGCGTTTTAATCATCAGGTACAGCTGATGGACCGGTTTCACTCCAAAACTTCACAGTTCAAAGTCCCGCTGAAGGATTTCTGCTCTACTTTTGAAGTCATAGACATCAGAGGCCATTTGTTGGTAACAAATCAAGAAGAGAGCAGCATACATAATCAAACATCCTGTACTCAACACACCTCCAACATGGGTGACTTAAATATTTGCTCAGCCACATTCCTCATGATTGACATTGTGACGTAAGCAGGGTAATTTAAATGTGACAGTACACGCTGACATTTAGGTGCAATAAGCTCCTGACTAAGTTTGACAATCCTCTCAGTATATAATCCTTGAAAATTAGAGAAAAAAAATGAAAAATAAATCACAATGAGGGATAATAAAAGAAACCGTCCCTGTGTTCTAGTTTTTGTCCAATTGTTGCCTTGAATCAAAGAATCTGAGTCGGGCAACATGACCTGCAGCTTTGTGACAATGCAACATTAGAAAATTAGTGACAAAAGAAATGAAGGAAAAAAGAAACACTGGTGGACAAATCAAAAGGGATGATGTGATAAAAAGTGTTTTTAGACTGTGAAGAATAAGTAAAGGTGGTGCAGAGTGTTATGATATGAAGTAATTAATTTCTGAAGAAAGAAAAAAAGTTCATTTAACGAGGATAAGGCGTAGTCTAAAAAACCGCCGGAGGAAAAAATTGAATAAATCATGTCAGACTTTGTCTGCAGCTATATAACCCACAGTGTGTTCAAGTAAAGGAAATTATGTGTATGTGCAGGTAAGATACAAAGGAAACATGAAGAACTGTTTAAAATAATACGTTTTTGGGAGGGTTTACTTGATCAGTGGGCTGGATCTTCCTCATGCGGGAACATGTTTGCCAGACTCACCTGGGGCAAATATGGATTTTTATGTTTGGGATTATGACTCATGGTGAAACTTTTTATTTTTCTGTTTTTTGTTTGGATAATTTTTGTTTGACAGAATTGGATTACATTTGTTTTCCCCTTTTCTGGAACGGAGGATTATTGGACATATGATCAATGGAGTGCAGTCGGGTGAGCGGATTTAAACCAAACAGGGACATTTAAGGGATAAAAAAAGACTGGCAGACGCTTAAGGTGAAAGTATCCATCTTCTTATTTCATTTGAAAAAAATTTTTTGTTGGTTTTGGGGCGATCAATGTTTAAACTAATTGGGTATTTTGTGTGCAATTTAATTTTGTTTGTTGCGATGAGCTGAATGCTTTTTGAGTTTCGGGTGCGCGCTGTAATAGTTTTCAAACTGTTTGTTTCCATGCAGGATAATCTAAGCACAGTTCACATATACCTAGACTTGTTTTTGTTTATTGAGGATCATCTAAAACTGATTACCGTACAAGTTTCAGATATTTTCTGAAAGAACCCCTTAAGCGTTTTAAGAGTTGAAAGTATTAGGTCGATCGTTACAACTTTACACAAGTAATTCAGAGATTTTCCCACAACAATCAAACATCTGATTCATCTCATGTTTATGTTTAACTTCACTGAACAGCAGTCTGCACACAACAGACGCTGTTTTCTCTGGTCTGCATCATGTGACAGATTTAAAGTTCTCAGCACAAAACACAGCACAATCAGTTTCTAATCCAAAGTTTCATGATAAAAGAAAATGCAGCACAGAGGGCTGTTGCTTCAATTTCAAGGGCTGGTATTGTTCTCTGTCATCCTGTCTGCTTGTTAAAGGAACCATTCACACTCGTCCAAAGCAGTCTCGAAGAAACACTCGGAGAAACATGCACACTGAACGTTGTTGTTGTTAACTGTGTTGTTTCTGCTGTTCACACTGACAGCAAAGAGATCTCATTCTGTGAGGAAAGAGAAAACCCCTCAAAGGCTGTTAAAATCTAAACTGCAATATCTGGAGTTGTGATTTAAAGTGACAGTGCACCCTCAGTGTTCTGACATGAAACACTGGTCACTTAAAATAAAGGACTTTTATTTTAGAGAAAACTTGCTTTGACTAAATCTGACTGCTGAAGCCACGTGACGACTTAAGAAGTTCGACAGATTAACCAGAAACTTTTAATGTTCAAAATATCATGTGAGCACTGAATAAAGAAACACTTGAAAGTGAGCTCACTGAAGAATGCAGAAACTCCAAAAATCTAATTCTGAAAACCAGTGAACCTCTCTTTTACAGTAAGAAAACAGTATGTGTGTGTGTTATGTGTGTGTGTGTGTGTTGTGTGATGCTGATGATCAGGTGTGTTTACTCACAGTTAACATGGGTGTGGTCAGCAGCCCCCAGGCAAAGAACTCCAGGAAGATCACCACCACCGCATGAGTCACTCTGGCTCGGCCGCGGCCGTGCTGCGGGGAGGAGAGAGGCAGAAAACATTAAGTATTCATCTGAGGGATGCAAACCTCACATCCTGTGCAAAACTCATCCACTCAGATCTTCTACCAGCAGACAGATCACACACTTATTCTCTCGCAGTTCCGTTTTATTTCGGTGATCTGAAAGTGTGCAAAAGTTGTACTCAGTTTTTGATGCAGTGTGTAAAACTTCAAAAAACTGCAAAAAAACAGGGAATGCACCTGCATCAAAATACCCACCGAGTATCGATTATGTCTCATCAGCGAACAGTCAGGCATCATAAAAAGGTGCAGATGATAAATACCAGATGTGTTGCATCAATTTAAATGAGAGATGGAACGCTCTGTGCTTAAAGAATTAAAATCAACGGGCCACATCTACTGTTCCTGAGATGGTGCAACATTTGGCCTGCAGCCACATATGCTTACTTCACAAAACACTCCCCGTTGAATGCAATAATTTATATTCTGGTTTTAAACTTAATGTCTCTACTTTGTTTTAAGATAAGAGTAAATATTGTTAATATCATGCAATTAATCAAATGGATTTATAGCTGTTTGTGATGCATTATGGTGAAGTGTGAAGTTCATGGCTAATTAAAGAGTAATGAGAATAAAAGTGGCTAATTAAGTCATACCACCATCCCTTTCCCTTTATTCTTTTAGGCTGAAGATTTTATTTTCACACCTTATTTTTCAGTCTAAGATTCCACCGTGTCATCCAATCTACTAAAAAAAAAAACTTTACAATAATACATCCTCACACTCTTACTGTATCTCTAACTTCTCTGAAAAAGTCACCACACTACTTTGTGGCTTCAGAGTAAAAGGTGGAAGTGGTCACACTGGTTTGTAATAAAGACATGCAACAGCAAGTCAGCCAGTCAGTCAGATAGTAATAAAAAAGACAGGGTTTCTCCTATTGCATAGAGCAGCTCAGTCAAGTTTAGTTCAGAAAAATATCATTTCTAGTCAAATGAAACCGTTTCAGGCTGGCTGAGTTGGCTGAATATGAATGTGAATGTGTTCTAGACATTTACCGTCAAACACCCACTGTCTTCCGCCTCAGCATCTCCAGTATGAGTATTCTTGTGTATCTCAATAACATAAATTCAGAATGAGTATCTTTAGACCTTTCACTCTTTGTAGGATCAAAGCTACTTGAAGACATCTTTCTCTCAGAGTGTAATAGCTTAAGATGAAAGCATTACAACATTTATATTTCAGTTAACAGCTGGATCATGACTGCAGACATGTTTACTGTCATTTGCATGATGCTTTGACTGAAAGGTCAGAGGCTTATGTGTATCACTTTACCACCTAAACATGAGCAACAGTACAGTTGATAGAGGCAGTTAATAAAGCTGCACTGTTTTAGAACTTCACGTCCAAATGTCAAATTTCCATGTTTCATACTCAAGCAGCATTCAAATGCTAAGCTAACGTAAAAGACAGACAGATAAATCAATAACATGCTGGCTAATCCGTGTTCACTGATGTAAGTCAGTACCTTTGCAGAGAAAAACATGCTGAATTACAAATGGCTTCATGTGAGGGAAAAAGTATGATGTCACTATCTACCAAATGCACTTTCTACCTGTGGAAGGTAAATTTATCAGAGATAACCAGACATCCAGGTTCCAGTTTTGATCTTTCACTTCACCAGTCACAGATTAATACAGCTCAATAACTCACACAGGCAGTTTTGTTTAATAAATGCACTTTCTTTACAGATTGTTTTTCACACAGCGTGCACAAAACTTCTGAAATTCTACCAAAATCCTCTGATTAAGCTGCATGTGTGAATGCAAGCTGGAATTTTTTTTTTTAACTCAAACCTTGTCCAAAACTGTCCTGGTAACCCCTAAAATTTTAAGAAGTCGGATCATGTTGCATTGTGTGACACACACAATGAAAACCAGTGTCCTTTTTGTTATTATGAGCTGCTCCTGACACCTCACCAACAAGTAAAAATTCCTGCTGTAAGGGTTGACTATTTAATATTGGAATATCTTAAAAAGTACAAGCTGTCCTGAGATCTTCAGGAGTGTGTGCGTCAAAGAGGCTATTAGTCTGTCTCTGTCTCTCTCCCCCTCTCCCTTTCAATTTGATCTGCAAGTTGGCAAACAAGTCACAATGACGTACCAACCCGGTGGAGTGAAATCTCTTATAACAAACATGTCGGGGTTATGATAGGTTTACAAGTTAGGTATACAGTCAATTGTTATTTGGAGGTTGAATTAAGTTTACTGCTAGTGGAGTACAATTATTATTTCCTGAAACTGCTGAAAAGAGGAAGTTGCCAGGTCAGGCACTGTACAGTAATGTGAAGCAAAACATAACAGTAAAGACTGTTAATAGACAGCGTCATGAGATATTATTTATGAAAACAATTACTACACAAACAGTACAGCTGCATGATAAATCACAAAAACATAGCACACTGCAAATATCTAAACTTATGGCAACAAATATGGAAAATATGTCATGTGTAGAATCAAATGTCATCTCACTCAGCATGTACCCGTTTTGGTATAATGGCCACGCTTTCATACTATCATGATGCAATTAGCTAAATGTTTAACCACCTGTGAGGTGACTTTCAACTGATTAATGATAATTTCCAGTGGAAAACCTGCCCTATGGATGTCATGCAGGCCTATTGCTGACAAAGGGTTGAACCAAGTGACTAGAAAAATATGTTATGTTTTATTAACAAGATGCGAACTTTAAGTCACAAATAAAGAGATGGCATGCAAAAAAAGGCACCAGATTTATGACTTGATTTCCTGTATATTTCATCACAAAAGATATTCTAGAAAGAAAATGTAATGTCAGTCAAGTTATGTGGCCCTGACTTACAGGTAAACGAAAGGATTAGCGGTGTCTCTATTTCCACAGGGGGCGCAAAAGTTCACGAAAAGAAAAACAGTTGTGTTTTTGGTAGTGAACCTAGACAGTATAAAACAGTAGTGAACAATCTTAAAATAGTAATCCCTACAGTAGACATATTAAGTACAGCTGGATTGTGTGAAGATGTAAACAATGAATCTGTCATTGATTTAGATAGGCGTGCGTTTCGTTTCAGTACACAAATATTAAATGAAGGCGTAAATGGTTGTAAGGCTTAATGTGTAATTAAAGACATCCCCATTATTTATAACTCAAAACACACACCATTATGCACAGAAAACGGTAACTGAAACTTCCAGCACACGTTTCTTGTTTCCCTACAAATGTTGACATGAAACTTTCTCATTCAATTTCACAAGAAAACAAACTGTCTTCGGGTACCACTTCGGTGCTACATTACTTCTGTGAACGCTATTAAGCGTCACCTGCAATCATCACAAGTCTTCAGTACAAGCAAATTTACATGTAATGGAGTTGTCGATTTAATCGGAAGAAATAACGGTAACATTCCCTTGCTTTCTGGCTAGTTAGCTGATTCAGCTAATGGCGTTAATGCAAGAATAATCTCAAACTATAAACGATCGACACGTGGAAACTACACCCCGGCTCTTACACAACTGTATGCCCTTCACAATTCAGAAGCTGTCAACTCTCTAGCTTTCCGTTAAATAACGTGTTCCAGTAGAATCACATTAGCCAACAGTGCTAACGAACCGAGCTAGCGCACTTACCGAGCTCCGGACCAACATGATGTCGTTGGCCTCGGTCGCTAATTTCTCCCGGTTCATCTCACATCTTGCCGGAACGATTTTTACATCCAACTCGAATAAGTCGGCATCCTCCAGGCGTTTTCCTGCCAATTCCAGGGTTTACCGCTGCGTCTTTTATGGATACTTCACCACTGAGTTAAGCGGAGCTCAATGCGTTAGACAAATGTAAGTGGTAAACTGTGAAGGGGGCTTGGCTTCGGGTTTTCGCCTAAATTCCTCTGCTCTGATTGTAATTTAACAATCCGTCACTTTGTTTTCATTACTAGTGTCCACTAGACGGGCGGTAATTTTCACAGATACTTCTTAACTATGGAGAAGTAATTAACCCCGCCCTCGGGTGCTGTATGTGACTGAAAAGGAGCGCCCTTTCTTGGTCCTCCTCTAAACGTATGTAACGTCTGATTGGTGGCTGCTCCCAGATCAGCTCCCCCCACTATCCCCACTCTATAATACATAGGTGAGGGCAGAAACATCTGACTCTGGGTCAGCTCATACTCAAACAGTTACATGCCATACAGCTAGGGCGCCCCCTGCAGTGCCGCCGCTCAAACTACAATGCAGATAGTATTTGATTAGCCTAGCAGCGTGTGAAGTGTCCAGTATCGGTTATTTTTAAAATGTCATTGTGATACTGAAGAGAAATACTCTTGTTTATTAAAAAATTCTGCTGTAGCATGTTCATTTTAGAGGTAACGGATCGACATGTCTTAGTTTTGTCAAGAAGGGACAGCTACAGGGACGTTCACCTGGATTACAATTTAGCAAGGAGCAGAAAGGCGGGACTCTACGGTAGAAGAATTTGTGGTTTGCAGACCCGCACAACAACTAATGTCAATTCGTTCAGCATTTTAATTGACACTTCCGGTTGGAACCTCTTAAGAATAAGAGCCAAGTTTGTAATAGCAGTCTCCAAGTAGTAACAATAACATAATACGCTTAAACACACACCATGAAACTTTGTAAAATGTACACATAGGGTGTTTCTTTTGAGCTTTGAACAAGTCACACTTTATTTAGATTCTATAATTTTACTCAGGTTTATATCAGCATAAAGGAAGAACAACAACACCAACAAAAATTATATAGTAAAGCAAAACAAAGTTTTTCAATGATAAAATTGTTAATTTAGGAATAAGATCGTTAAGAAATTCTGGTAACTCCCTTTAAATATCACTCAATCACACTTTATTTATAGAGCACTTTTTAAACCCAAAGTGATAACACAACAAACAGAAAAAATAATAATAATAAATACGTATCAAATGTTATTTGATTTTTTTATGATTCTTTTTTATAATTGTGTTTTTACATGCAAAACAATAGTATTAGAATCAAGTCATGGACAAAAAGAAATAGTGGGAAAATAGAGTAAAGTGGAGTCAAGAAATACTAAAGGGTTACTGAACGTAGACAAGCGCAAATTTTGTGTTTTAGATAAATAACTAAATACAAAAGACGAAAGGATTAAATAAAGTAAATTTAAAAGAAGAGGGAATGTTATAGATGTTTTATACATTTATTCCCTACATCTAGAGATCATTTGATTTTATTTTGTAAAATACGCTGTCTAACTTCCGTTTCTGCTCCCTCTCGCCATAGCTCACTTGACGCAGCGGCGAACCAAACGAAGGCAGAGTGGATCAATTTGGAGCAACGGCGGTTGATCGGGATTATGCGGCGACACTGATTACTGCATCGGTGAGTATCTGCGGACTCTGACACTACCGAGGAAGCCGTTTACCGGGCCGGTTGTCTGCGTTTACGTTTTACCGCAAACCAGCTAGCCTAGCGCCTGTGTTTTCTCCCCCTCACAGACCTCCCCTCTCCCTTTGTTCGCTTGCGCCTTTTTTTTTTGCTCCGATGCGGGTTTTGTAAATACTGGCGCAATATGGCTGCCGTCTGATGAGGGGTTTGACCAATTATGTCTCTACTTATGTTAATACTCCAGCGTGTTATCAGGAGGGCTGTTTATGTGATCGTCAGGTAATTATGGGAGGCTAAAGTGTGACCTCTGCCTACTCATTTTCATCCTCATCATCAGTCAAAAACAAGCAGCAACTCATCACTGTATCAGAGATACTCAGAGAAACACAAAACACCAAAACACACAGTCTGATGTTGTGTGAATGCAGACTGACTGATCTAACGTTTGTGTGTGTGTGTGGAGGAAATACTGCTATTAAACAGTAAAATGCAGAAGAAGCAGGACAGTGAGTTGCAGGTGTGTGTGTGTGTGTGTGTGTGTGTGTGTGTGTGTGTGTGTGTGTGTGTGTGTGTGTGTGTTTGGTAAACTAAGATGAGGTCACTTTGGATATTACCTATTTGGATGGTGTTGACAACTATGAATGAGTTATTGTTGTTGTTTGTGTTTACGGCTTTAAAACTTTGAAAGAAGACGATTTGTATTACTTATAATAACTAATAAGTTACTTTGTCTCATAATGAAACACTAGTATTGACAATAATATCATGATACAGCCATTCAATCAATAATGATACACCATATAATTTAATACCTGAAAATTGAAACATGCACCTGAAAGATAAAAAGCATGATTAATGTCAAAAAATGTTTATACCGTATTTATTTTCGTGCTGCACAGCCATTGTAGCCCACAATTCAGGATAACGGAATACTAATGTATTGTTATTTCGACCTGCCCCGTCTATTTGTTGAGATGCTACTGGTGTTTACAGCATTGTTACATTTAATATAGAGCATTTATACACTGATTGGTATTGTAATGACCTTTATAATCATCATGTTCTAGCTCTAGTTTCATTTTGTCATTAACAGCAAATCTACAAACAGCTTGACGTGAAAATATATTCAACAGCAAAATACCATACCTTATATACAGGGCCCACAACAGCGATAATATCACAATACTGCAGTATGACAAAATGCACGACAATTATATAACTATACATTTAGATATTTCATTATCGGAAGATTATAAAATGTGTCATGAGTGTGATCGTGACAAGTTGCCAGGTATCGATGTGGTGAATAAAATTTGAAAATAACTCTGTCAGGGCAATGTGTTATTTTGCAATTACAATATCAACAACTGATGCTCGCACTATGATAAGTGTGCCACCAGTAATAGTCAGGACAACAATATATTGCTGCATCACTATTTATTTCTAGTTTGTCGAAGTCATTTTGTAAAAATGTCTACATAGAAGTCATCATGGGGGGTACCTGGATTGAGTTCTATGAATTCATAACAGGATTTGGGATATATGTTTCAGTCTGATGTCTCCAGATGGCTGAATTTGTGTTACACAGTTGAAATTGAGACATAACATCTATCATCAGAAGAAGATGCAGCGACACTCAGCCTGATTGGATACTTCAGGTTGTGAAATATGGCAGAAAGCTTTATGTCACATCACATCTGTGTAATGAGACATGTCAGAGCACGTCCTGTCACACAAAATGAAGATCTCATATACAGCAGCCTCATGAAAAGGCTTCAATCTCTCTAAATTTTGATTTGTTTCCTCAGCAGTTTCTTAAAAAGGCCCTGCTGTAAGTTTTGGGGGCCTTGTTTGTGACTTCTTCCTGTAGGTTTCAGATGATGATCTCAGTTCAGGATCTACTAACTCTGCCTGATGTTTCTGACAGCGTCTTGTTGTGACTGTGTGTCATGTGACTGGTCTTCGGCAGTAATTACATGCTTTGGTCTCTGTGTAAACTGGCTTTAAAGCCCAGCGCACATAATGGATCTGACTCCTGGAATACTAAAAGTTGTTCTGTTAAGAAATAATAATGATGTAAAAATGAATTTGTGAAAGGACTAAATAATTCATAGAGTATATTAATGATTTTTCTTCAGACTATAAATGGCCAAGAGTCATTTCCTTTCCTGATATGGAGTTTTCTGATATGAGGGTTAGATGAGGAACCAAACTATGACCACAGTTATCCATGAAAAGACACTTTTCTCAAAAAAAAGTCTAGATCATTTCATGTTTATGTGAAGACCCAACACAGGTCCACGATGACCAAGCTTTGACTACAGCAGGAGAAGAAAAACTTCTTTTAACAGGGAGAAACTGGTGACTACATGGAACAGTGTACCTTCAACCCTGGTTTTTATAAATGTGAAGCCCAAAGATCACTAAACCTCACTACACACTGACCTGATGAGCTGGTGGAGCTAAGGAGGCTTTACCTGGGTAACAGAGATATGAGAGTGTAAAAAGAAACAGAACAAAATTAAAAAAAAAAAAAAAAAAAAGCTATAGAACTCAAGCTTCCTTGGGTGGGTCCAGTCCACAGAACTGTCGATAAATAACTAAATGAAACAAATCATTTTGAAAAATGAACGTTACTGCAATACTAAAACAGAAACCCATCAGCAGTTAAACAAAATGATGTTTTGATTAAAGTCTTAAAACTGAGGTTTCTATGCAAATAGTGACGTTGTCAACAGACTCTTACTGTCTAATGGGTCAGTGAAAATTGGTTGGCTCACATGTGATTCTATACCACATGTGCTGCAGACAGTGCTGGGAGGACTGTAGGCTCTGAAGACAGAGCGCCCTCAGCTGGTCAGATTATGAGAAGGCATCTTTTTTATTACGCCAAAAAATTGTTTTATACATTCATGAGTGGTTCAAGTAGGGTCTGATACTGCAGAAACATATTTATGGTCTGGCACCAAAAAAAAAAAGTTTGGGTCTAAAAGGCTAATTTCTATATCAGCACAAACTGTAAAGGAGAGGGGTGATTTAAAAAAAAAAATCATTTTCAATTTTTAAGATGTTAAACTTACAGATTTTGCCCATAGAAGGGGATAGCTGTCTTGACTGACAGCCGGGCACCCTGTAGCTGTCTGCGAAGAGACTCAAGGCCCTCACCTCGCCTTTGCCTCATCTACCTCGAACACAGCTAGGTTGAGTTTAGGGCTACAACTAACGATTATTGTCATAATCGATTAATCTATTGATTATTCTCTTGATTAATCAAGTAGTTGTTTGGTCCATAAAATGTCAGAAAATGGTGAAAAATGTCAATGTTTCTCTGAGTCTAAGATGACATCATCAAATGTCTTGTTTGCAACCCAAAGACAGGGCTGTCATAGAGCAGCAAAGAAACCACAAAGTATTCACATTCATGAAGCTGAAATCAGAGAATTTGGACTTGTTTTTATTAAATAATTACTTAAACAGATTAATCGATTATCAAAATAGTTGACGATTAATTAAGTAATTGATTAATAATCGATTATGTGATTAATTGTAGCAGCTCTAGTTGAGTTCAGCTTTTCTGATATATAGACCTCCGTCAACGACAAGCTTCAAAACTCTGAATCAGAAACAAATGGGTTACATCATGGAGGCTGCGTTCATATATCAAACAGGATAGACATTGTGTTCCTGATGTTTTAACAAATCATTGATCTTATTTCTACACTTAAGTTTCTGCTTGTTTATAAAGCCAAACCGGTGTCACTGTGCGGTATGAGTAAGTCTGACACAGTTTTGTCCTTGTAGCCGTGTGACTGCTCACAGCAGCATCTATACATCTTAGGTCTTCTAACGATCAGTTTTCTCTGTCCTGAGCTTTAATCCCTCACATCAGATCTGTACCTCCTGCTGTTTCCCTGGCCTTAATCTTCCTCGGTGTCCCCCTCAGTTCTGTTGATCTCGGTTTGATCCCGGTCTGATCAGAGCCTGTGCGGCTACAGGGTTGTGTTACTGCAGCACTGCACGTGTGTCAGGGTGTTTGGTTCAGTGGTTTGTGTTGCAGTTGTGCTCATTTTCTTGCAACGTACAGCAGCAGCAGAACCCCCGTGTTTATCTCTGCTTTTAATCAACAGGACGCCGTTATCCACAGAACAGCAGCTGGAGTGTGTTTCTGGGTGTTTCAGAGGGAAATCATCCTGTTAATGTCATTTGTGTTGTTTCCCAGCAGTGCTCTGTGTGTTTATGTGTGTGTGACCTTGTAAGACAGAATATGTCTCCAGTTATCTGGGATTTTATTCCTCCCTGCTGCTGCAGCTGCTGCTGACAAAGTTTACTCTGATTCTGCTTTTGGTTTTCCTGGTTGGTTTCTTCTGTTGCCTTTAAAAATGTGAACTACTGTTTTTATACAGCTCAGAGCTTCACAGAGCTGATGACGTTTTTATCAACTTCTGTCAGCATGAGCCCCTCTTGTATAAAAGAAACCCCCCATAAATAAGAAATTAAAATCAAGTGAGAAATGAGATCCAGCTGTTATATTTCAGACTGTAGTACAGCTGTCTTCACTAAGCCACAGCTGCACATATTCAACCAATACGTCATTCATCATTTTAGGGGAAGTAGTTTCATCCTTTGCAAGATTCTCTATGTAAAAAAGCTGAAAAATTCACTGCTTTGAGCCGAAGTCTTGACCTCTGACCCTGTGACCTGTGGTTGCAGCAGGGGGGCTGAACATCTTTGTAAAACATTAATCTGGTTAGTCGCAGAGCTCAAAGGAAGAAAAGATTAAAATTCATCCAGGTGCTGCCAGAGATCTCTTTAATGTTCCCTCCTTTGAAAAGAAAACCTGAGACACAAACTTGGATCAAATGTTAAACTTCACTGGTTGGGTTTAGGTGCAGTCATGAGGAATGAATGAAAAGATGGCCGACTTCTGACACATGAGGAGAAACCATTCACTGATAATTATCTCATTAAGGGAATCATGAAAGGTCTACACAGAATTTGACCTGGATTGTGTACAGAGGACCTCTTAGAAAACCCTCAGTTAAAGAGCTGACGTCTCTGCCTGGTTAGTTTTGGAGGCTGGGTTATGCAAGATTGATAAGTTCTGCAAGTTCTGGCTTTTATTTAATTTTGACTTATAGTTGAGTCTTCTCATCTTTTTCCCGGTATTCTAAAATTCCGAGATAGGGGTCAGAATTCAGATTCTGTTTCAGAATTCTAAGAAAAGAAATTCCACATTTAATATCACAGTTTAAAAAAGAACAGACCTCAAAAGACCCCAAAAAAGATCCTTTGACAAACAAAAGATCCTTTTTGACAAACTTTTTTTGCTTTAATACAGACATTCCAATAATTAAAGCATGTTATTGTAACTGAGGTCACTAAACCACTACCAAATACCACCACAAATTTTAGCATATTTATAGATTATCACAGCATTTAAGGGTTTTTGCCAGTAGTGAGAATGTGGGTTTCAGTCTCTTCACAGGAAATGAATGCATGTAAAACAAAATAAGTAAAATATAGTCATTTCATTTTTTATTATTTGTTCATTATTCATGATTGTTGTTTGTTTTTTTTCCCCAGGTTGGGTACTCTGTTTCCTCATCCAGTCCATCAGCTGAGACATTGCCTCCGTGTGCAGGTCTTAGTCAGTCCCTGACCTGTATGCGGCCTGCCCAGAGCCCCGCCTAATTCCTGGTGCTCCTTTCCCACCACCTCCTCCCTCCTTTCCCTACCCTCCTTCCCCCTGCCCCTCCCTCCATCCTCACCCTCCTCCCCAACCCAAGTCTAGTGCTGTGCACATCCACTCCCAGGATTTTACCCGGACCAGCAGCCTGGCTGGCTGCCCCCCTCAGGTGGATGAATGAAGACCCCATTCAAGAGCCCAGCGGCCCCGCGGCCCAGAGCAGACGGGGGTGAGTCACTCACAGATGAAACAAACATAAACAGGTGAAGATGAAGCATGCCGAGGTGATATCAAGAACCTTGAGTCAGAATAAAATATTTTCTCCTGACTCACTGAGCTCTGATGTCAGATAGTCCTTGAACGCACCATCTCTGACAGTGACGGATGCTGGATGTTTGTGTTTCAGGACATTCAGGCGTTTCTGCAAACATGATGAAGAAGAAGAACACACACAAGTAAGTCTAACCGATGTGTGCTGACAAAATGAAAACCAGAAATCAAGTTCTCTATAAACATGTTTTAGGATCAACAGTAACTAGCAATTTTGAAGTTAATGATTTTAACAGCTGGGATACACAAATAGGCTATAACAGCTGCAGCATCACTTCTGGCATCAAGTACATCCAATCAAAGTGCATATTTTTGGCTTCAGCAGGCTCCGATTTTTTTTAAGTGTCTGACACCATCACAGAAAGTACTCCTGCTGAGACACTTACACCTTTTTTGTGAAAGAGACATTCATTTTAACACCTGAGACATCCATCTGTCAGCTGTTACATCACTCTCTCCAAAGCCACCAGACTGCATCGACAAAAACAGCAATTTCACTCCCTGAAGGATAAAAGATTGCAGGTGTCGAGCTGCCTTGATTTGTTCATTTTTTCTTCATGTTCTGGTTGACAATGCTACGTCAATACCTGATACGGACTCCAAAAAACACCTGTAACATTCAAATACCCAAAAAGCAACCAATCAAGGATGTAGTCAACAACTCATGTTCTGCACAACAAAATGATCACTTTTGTCAGTGGAGTTTGGTGTCTTGGCAGAGACGGATGTGTCTGCTATTTTTGTCAACATTTTATTCACACAAGTGCATTTTTTTATTGACAATGGAGGGGGGGGCAGCTTTCTTCTCTCTGGATCATCTCCTCATCAACATCGTCTTCTGTCATCTTTCTGTTATCCCTGAAGGAAACAGAAAACCAGTGTTGGTCCCAGTAAGACTCTTGCCCAGCCCAGACGGAACATAGTGGGCTGCAGGATCCAGCACATCTGGAAGGAGGGCAGTAAGTTGGATTTGAACGTTTCTTTAAGGCTTGATGTCAACTTTTTTAAAGCCAGTATAGAAGCCAGATAACCTCTATTTGTTTTGTGGTTCAGCTGACTAATCTGGTTCTGTATTCTCTCAGGTAAGTCGTCCCAGTGGAAGGGGACAGTCTTGGATCAGGTCCCTGTTAACCCCTCCCTCTACCTGATCAAATACGACGGCTTTGACTGCATCTATGGTCTGGAGCTGTACAGTGATGAGCGGGTGGTGGGGCTGGAGGTCTTGCCTGACAGAGTGGGTAAGAAAACAAAACCTTCCCTCTCACAGTGTTGAACATGCTACTTGGAAAATGTTGTGAGCTAAGCTGCCAGTTACTCTGTGTTAAATCAAGCTTCACTTCACTGAAGCGCTGACCCACGGAAATGTAGCAAGCTAAGCTACAGCAATGATATGGCCAAAGTAGCTGAATACATTCAAGCCACTTTTTTTTCTCCCAGTAAATTTCAGGGACTAATGAAACTGTCAGTAAAGTAAAATTATTAAACAATAATTTTTGCTCTCAGTGCTCTAAACCTGTGTATTAGCAGTAGCCTATAATAACAAACACCACTTACAATTGAGTGTTTAAAAGAATACATTTGATACAATCTAATTATACATAAAAATATAAATTAAGCCATTACAGTCTAATACAGACTGTATTTGGGTATTCATGTGTAACCAAAAATTAAATAAAATTTGGTAAATTGTTTCCATTTAACTGTCAGTGTTAATTTAAATCAAGTTTTAATTCTTTAGTCTATCATCCGTGTAAAATCACTCAGTTTTCATCCAAATTGCCATCTCCTCTTCTACTTAACTTCATTTTAGTGTAGGATTACGGTATTTTAATTGTTTAGGCTAAACCTTTAATTTCCTTTTTTGTTTGTTTGGTTATGTTTTAAACCATTTTCTAGTAAGTGTTAAAAGTTATATAGAAGAATATAGATTTTTGTTTTACTGTTATCTTGTTTTGTATTCCAACCTCAACAAGTTGGTGTTTGGAGATGGCGTCACTGTCTGATCCTTTAAAGTGAGAAATGAAATGAGAGTGCAGCAGAAAGCTCAGCTTCAAGCAGTTCAACTTCAATCATTTTAAAACGTGTAGAAAAATGTAGCTTTTGCGTTTACTACCGCACGACAAGACTAAAAAAATCAGTGAAGCTATTTGAGTTTGTAAACAACAACGCTACCATGTTGTTACTGGAAATGTAGTTAAATTCCTAACATTACTATTTGTAGTGACATGACTGCCCAACACGCCTTCACATCAGGATGTGCAGTAAATTGAGGTGCATGTTGGGATGTCAGCTGTGATAAATGTATAATCACTAAAAAACAAATAGTTGTACTCTAATGATCGATGACTCCTCCAACTTTTCTGTGATCATGGCAGCTCCAGCCCGTGTGAGCGACTCGATGCTGGCAGAGACGATGATCGGGAAGGCAGTGGAGCACATGTTTGAGACGGAAGACGGACCGAAGGAGGAATGGAGGGGGATGGTGCTGGCTCGAGCTCCCATCATGACCTCGTGGTTCTACATCACCTATGAGAAGGACCCGGTGCTCTACATGTACCAGCTGCTGGACGACTACAAAGAGGGAGACCTCCGCATCATGCCCGACTCCAGTGAGTGAAAAACAGCCTGCAGCTTCATATTCTTCAGAGCAGTTTCTTAGCAAAATGCTGTTAATTTCTTTTCCAAATTTTGTGAAATATACATCTCTCACTTCTGTCTCTCTCTCTCTCTCTCCATAGACGACAGTGTGACAACAGAACGAGAGCCCGGCGAGGTGGTGGACAGTCTGGTGGGTAAACAGGTGGAGTACGCCAAGGAGGATGGTGGAAAGCGGTCTGGGATGGTCATCCACCAAGTGGAGGCCAAGCCATCCGTTTACTTCATCAAGTTCGACGACGACTTCCACATCTATGTCTATGACCTGGTTAAGACCTCTTAAGACCTGAAAACCAGTCCCCAAAAAGACTTACTGAGACCTGCCCAGACCCAGTAAAACCCACTACAGCCCCCAAATCCCCACCAGTAAAGAAACCTGCAGCTAAAGCATCCAGACTCCTCAAGATCTATGGTGAAGCCTAAGATAGTCACTGTTTTGTTCATGGAATGCCTCATGAACTCGGATCCTCCAGCTACAAGTCTGCAGAAGACTCCCTGAGGCATTTCAAATCATTTTTACATCCTCAGTTTTGTCCAGATTTCTTCACCTGATGCCAAGAAGAAGGCCAAGATCCAGGGTATTTGGAATATATGAACCCTGGGTTCAATTTTGGAGCGTTTGTGGTGAAAAAGCACCAAAACAAATTGAGGAAGAATCTGGTTTAGTTTGAAAAGCCCAGTCGTCCACAGATCTGCAAGGACGCAATCCTCTAAACCAAACAAAAAGGTCTCCTGACACCAGAGCTCTCCCCCCTTTTTCCTGAAACCCTGACAGACCGATAGACCTCAGTTTTCAGAGGAGGGAGATGAACACGTCTGAGTCTGCGGGGTTAATGAAGGGATGGGACTTCTGGACTACATAAGTGGACACAAAGGAGAAACTCTTATCCAATCAGAGAGCCTCTTCCTGACCACGTCTCCTTTAAAGCCAGAGGGAAACAGCAGAAAAACCAGAGGACACAGACTCTTTTCTGTTTTCCATTCTTTTATCATTTTTCTTTCTCATTCTGATGTTTATTTCTACATTACCCAAAATGACATAAGGGTGATCTGTTTTGCTGCATCAGTTGCACCTGAAGGGCCCGGTAGCATTGTTAACTTTCCCAGTTATACCAGTTAGCTGCTAGTCACATGTAGCGCTTGTGGCTGTGGCTCAGAATCAGTTGGAGGAGCAGCGCTTAGTATGCTAACTAACTCTTTTTATCTTGAATTCAGACAGATGATTGGAATGATTTTTTATTATTTGTGCAAAAAATAGTCAAAAACTGTTCCAGATGTTTGATAAACCAGTTAAAAATGAAAGATTTTCACACACTTTTAATGAACGAGAACTGGTAAAGGTCCGTGCTGCTGCTCACTCTTCTCTTACTTTTATGTCAGCATTTGTATAGTTTCTCTTTGCCTTTTTTTTCTACCAGCTGATACAAAGATCGCCTTCTCTTTGTTTATTATCCAGCCCACCTCTTCCTTTTTTTTGTGGATACTGTATATATAACCTGGTTAGTTGTCAAAAACAGTTGTTTGCTGCTTTAAAAAAATCTGAAGATTTAATCTTGAGTCAGTTTGATGGGTGTGTGGGATTTATTTTGTTCTTAAGCTGTTTGCTGAATGACAAATCTCTTCATTCCTTTGTGGAAATGATGCTTTTTCACAGCGGATTGAGGTTTACCTTCCTGGCAAAGCCCTCCTCTTTCTTTTTAAACCAGGTGGGTTGATAAGACTCTGTCATAACGTTCACCTTCACACCCCTTAATTCTTTGAATATGTAGCTCCACCCTCTACTGTAGGCATCGCAACACGTGACGGTACCGTTAGCATAAACAGCCATGTTGCCTGATCCAAATCTCATGTGCCTAAAGGGACTCAGAAATCTTACATAAAATGTTTTACAGAAATTCAAAGTTCCCAAACCAGATTATCCTCACTTTGGACCCAGACTGTCTCAAATATAGAAACCTCCAAGTGTTCACTCTGTGTCATTGGCTCTGGAATTGAGTTCACATCTACTGCTGGACTAGAACCCACCTTTGATGTAATCAAACACAGGAACATGATTTGATTCTAGTATAAGATTATGCATTCTGTTAAAACAATGACATGTCTCAATACCCCCTTTTCGGATTCCTACAGGGTCTCAGCATGTGGTGTTGGTTTCAGGACATTTGTTCAGGTTCTGGAGGACTTGTTTTTTGCATTCTTGCATCCTTTCTAGAATTGGTTGGAACCCTACTATTCTGACCAACAGAAACCATTTTCAAAAGCTCCTTGGCACACTTTTCTTTAAAAGACATCCTCAGATCTGAAATGAGAGGAACAAACTTGGGCAACACCCTCATTGTTAAACCCTCTGTCTGCTCTAGAATCACTTTAATATTCTGAATTCATTTCCGTTTTTGTACAAAATACAAAAGCTCAAAGAACATTTTCTTTATTAACAACACACTACTTTAGGTTATACTTCTTGATTCCAGAGCACACAGCATCTGGTTTCTACATATTTGTTTTTATTCTAGAATCTAGTTTTTGTTTACCTCATGTCTCATCGTCTTTGATTAAAAGTATTACCAAGACTAACACTTTAGAACACATCTCTTCATCTCTGGACCCACACATTTTCATTCTAGAACACACCCTGTCGTTGAGGGTGCAGCCTTAGTGGAGCATTCCAGGACATTTTAATTAAACTACTTATTATGATTCTAGAATCCAGTGGAATGCATCAAATCAAAAAGTGTTTAAAAAGTTGTTTTACAAAAAATTTTAGCTGATGGACAGGTAAATTGTCTTACCTTATGAACTAGAACAACAACAGCTCTGATATGTTTGCTTTGTCTAGAAGCAGAGTTATAGAATCCAGCATTTTCCTGAAACTGTGGCAGCTCTAATTTAGAGTGTCTGTAAATTCTCAGCCAGTACCACATTCTGGAAGACCCATTTTCAAGACCGAACATTCTGATTCTAGATTCCATCTGTTTGTGATGAGTGCACCTTCATCACAGAGCTGGTTCCAGAAGTTGTCTCAAAGTACTCACCCAGACTCTAGAATTTCCACATCCAGAGAGCGCTTTTTATTCCAGGTTGAACTACTAGTCCAATTCACTCACCTGGTCGTCATCAAGGTAACATGTTTAAAATCAGCACATAGTGATTTCTAAACTTCACCATAGACCTGGATAGTATGGGAGTGTTACCCATAATGCATCTGGCTCCAGGGTGTTAAACTGTGGGTACAGTCCTGGGCGGTTGTGTGAGGGGAACACAATCTGTCTGGGAGAATTCTCAGCCTCCGTGACTTGGAAACCAGTTGTTGTCTATCAGGAGCTGACATGCAGTTGGTATTTTACAGAAAACCGTCAATCTGTGTGTTTGTATGTGTGTGTGGGAGAGAGAGAGAGAGAGTGAGTGACTCTGTGTGTGTGTGTGTGTGTGTGTGTGTGTGTGTGTGTGTGTGCTGTTGTTCAGCCCCTGTTCAGAGCAGTGTTGTTTTAGCATGCCTATATTCTAGCTCAGTGTAAATCGATGTGAGTTGCATGTCAGTAGTTTTCAGTTGTTCGGCTGACTTCTGTCTGTTGTGGCTTTGGGTGCCTTTTATGTTCTTTCTTTTCTTTTTTTTTTTTTAGCTTTCTTTCCCAGTTATTTTGTACCGTGTGTCCCAGAGGCTGATGTGTGTGTTTTTGGGGGGTTATGAAGCAAACAGAACAGAAAATAAAGAATATTCTCCTAAAAACAAATATGACAGCAGTTATTATCAGGATAAATGATGGCAGGTGTGATGTCTGTTTTTGGGTGGATTGTCCCTTTAACGAGTGCCAACTACAGATGCCAGTGTTGTACAGAGGTGAAAGCTCACACTGTTTACTAAAATAAACCATTTCTCTGTTTTTTCACTTTTGACTCTTTCAGTTATTTCTGGACTTTGGCTTTGCCTTTGTTTTAGCAAAACATCTCTTCATTGTTTGCCAACAGATGCCATTGAAACAAAGAAATAAAAAGGCAGTTAGTGTAAAAGAAGTGAATAAATAAAGGAAGATGGGGAAACGGACAAACCATCAAACAATGGTTTCAGATCATTCATTTTGTTTCTTGACCCACAAAGTTGTGGAATTAAACATAATTATTTAGTCTCAGCCAGCTAACACTTGGCTTACATAGCTTTTATGGACAGAATGGGATGAACATTTCTTATTATAAATCAGGAATTTTAGAGAATGAACAATAAATGGCTTTAATATATTTAAAACCCACAACAATTCTACAGAATAATAGTAAAAAATGTGCCTGGTGTATGAGGTTGTAGAAGGTGATTCTTCAGCGTTAAAAAACAACTAATTAATTCCCATCTACATAATTAAAAGGGGAAAAGAAGTTTATTTCTCTTTTGTAATAATTAGAAGTGTTCATTCTCATCACTGTTTACAGTTACAGTGATTCATCAACTGTGGAGGATAACTCACCGCATTTACGCGAGGATCATTAGTTTTTTCCAGGACGCAGTGGGGCGCTGTTGTTCAATGTACCCGATTTAACCACTCTCACTCCCACAATGCACCGCTCCACCTATATTTTAAAACTCTTTTTTATTGTTGTGCATTTTAGGATGAAAGCAATCATGGATAAATGGTGTCTTAATATTTGTTGTTATTTTCTCTTTTGCTGGAATACAAATTATAATCCGATACAAGTTTAACACCACGACCGAAAAAGGTGGAAGGGTATGAAATAGACTGTATGCGCCATATTGACTTCGTGATCTTTCCAGTTCATGAATGTGATGATAGGTTGAATCACAGTCTATCTGTGAAAGGTGCTGCCCTTCCTTGTTACGCAAAGCGCCTCAGCCCTTCTGATCCGGAACTGGATGATTTCCTGACTATTCAAGAATAACTTGTAGTAGACGTACGAGAAAAAATAATGTCTGTAAGATCGATGCAACCTCCAAAGTTGAACGAACTCATGGAGAAACAAATTAGATAAAATAACTTTGGTCATGTGGGAAACAATTTTTCTCGCAATATTCCCTGAGTGTTGTAGAATACAAAATGACACAGCTTTAAAAGCAGGAAAGAAGATTAAGATTTTATGCACCTCCCTTTACAAACACTTTGGATATCAATAAAAGAATCGAATATTTATTATCCTCGGAGTCAAAGAATTATTTATATATCTATCTGAAGATTAATTAAACATGCTTTCAATAATAAAGTAAATTAAATGCATGAAAACAATAGACGTGAAAACTAAAAAAAAAATTATTCGTCAGATCGCGGTTTTGGTGTCAAGTATCGCGAGAGATTGTTTTCCCCGTTGACGCCGACACACGTGAGATTTCAGCCATGCAAACAAAAATGGTGGCTCCTTGACCGTCCATGTGGCGTCTTCGACAGAAAAAATATTCAGGATTTACGCACATTTGATAAATTAACGCCGCAGATATATACAGTAGATTCATCGTTGAAGCTGTGGGAAGATTTGAAAGGAGGCAAACATGCAGCACGACGACGTAAGTGTGAAATATCTATCTAAAGCTGCCTGGGTGATACAAGTTGTAATGCTAACTTTAGCCTACCGGTATAAACCAAAAAAGTCGTGATGTCTTCATGTTTTCATCCTATTACTAAATAGAAATCTTAGCATAATTGTTTTAATGGGTCATTTTGAAGGGGTATCTGAAAAGTCAGTTTTTTGCACTCTGATTGAACAACAGATCTAATCATTATGAGATTTTTCGGCCTCACAGTGAACAAAATCAGCCATTAAAACACATTCGTTTGGTTTTTTTGGAATGTGTATGTAAGTTACAACCAGTGCCTTGTCAGTTTTCACTTTTTTCTGTGTACTGAAAGTTTTCAGATCTTTGTGCTATGAATGAAATCGTTTTCACTTTCTCTAAAATCTCTAAAGTCAAAAGCTCTAAATGAGCTCATATAATGTTAACAACGTGTTTAATGTGCTTTTTGCAGGTGATCTGGGATATTATTGGAAACAAACAGTTCTGCTCTTTCAAAGTCAAGTAAGTCTCTTTTCTCTATTTTCATTATATAATAAGTATTACGTCTTTACATTTGTAACAGTCTGTTGTAATGTTTCAATGATAAGAAATCATGGATGATTTTTTAATGCTCATGGTCAAGTCATTGGATGTTGCTCTCTGTAGTTAAGATGTAACACTTACAGCTAAGTGATGAAATAAATGGAAAAGTGTCTATAATGGTCTTCTTCATGTTACAGTCTAGGGTTGCAGTATTTAGCCCAAATATTGAAATGTTATCAGCCAACATATTATTAGTTTGCTTAATTTCTGATATTTATTCATAAATGTGCATTGTGTGATACTTATGTTATAGTAATAATCAGGCTAATCACATTCATGGATAGATGATGTAGTCCTAAAACCATATCTGTAAGGTTCTGGATCAGGTTGATAAATATAAACTCAATTCCAGAAGTAAGGAAAAGACAGAGTAAGGTGTGCTGCTCTGATGGAAAAAACAACATTAAATCGAGGCTTGATATTAAACCATTTAATATTTCTTGTCATCTTTTTCTGCAGAACAAAGGGTCAGAACTTCTGTCGTAATGAATTTAACATCACAGGGTTGTGTAACCGTTCGTCCTGCCCACTGGCCAACAGTCAGTACGCCACCATCCGAGAGGAGAAAGGTAAAGACGTTGCATCCAAATACTTAACATTTTCTAATACTCTAAGTCCAAAAATATATTTATTTATTAAAGACAATAAAAAACACTTAATGTTCACACTGGTAAATATATTGAGAATTCAATGCATACAAATATTGTTTGATTTCTAAACAACATCCTGTTTTATTTATATGTTAAACTCTCCACCAGAAACACTAAAGATAACAGTTGTTGTGTTTTCCGTCATAGGTCAGTGTTTCCTCTACATGAAGGTGATCGAGAGGGCAGCGTTTCCCGCCAGGATGTGGGAGAAGGTAAGCCAGATGTAAAATATTCTCTGGACCTCATTGGTCACTCACATTTTTCTGTTTTAATCCAACCAAGTGTTATAAGTCTGTTTCACTCATGACTGTAAAGATCACATGAGGTGCCAGCAGTGGTTTGGGTTCATATTTGAAGGATTCAGACATTCTGTGTGCTTACTTAACCTTTATCTGTGTGTGTGTGTCTCCAGGTAAAGCTCAGTAAGAACTACGAGAAAGCTTTGGAACAGATCGATGAGAATTTAATCTACTGGCCTCGATTCATCCGGCACAAATGTAAACAGCGTTTCACCAAAATCACTCAGTACCTGATCCGCATGCGCAAACTGGTCCTCAAGAGACAGTAAGTCCTACAGGCTGTGACTTTATCTACTCTACGAAGCAGCATTTCATGAATTTGTTCCCATCTAATAAAGGAGTTAATTAAAACATGGAGACAGGCTGAAACAGTATACCAATATCTGCCCATCTGTTGTGTCTAAATATGGCCACCTCGGTTTCAAAAAGCAAATGAAAGTAAGACAGTGGGAGAAATTACTTTTTTTATGTGTAATTTTGACTTCTCACCCCAATTAAAAAGCCAAACATCACCAAACCCTCACTGCTGACTTGTAATAGTTTAATGATTTCTTTCAATCTTATGTTTCTGCCCCTTTCTCCAAGCTTTCTTGCAAGTGATTTTTTCCCCTTAAAAAAAGAAAAGAAAACCTTAACAGTGACGTTCCGATGAATTATTAACACCCCTGGTTTCTGTTCTAGGAGAAAGTTGGTCCCTCTCAGTCGAAAGGTGGAGCAGCGAGAGAAGAGGAAAGAGGTGAGCTTGTTTCTCGTGCTGTGAACCATCACCATGTTTCAGAGTCGGAAACATTAAATGTGAATTAACCTTTTTTTGTGTGTGTTTGCAGGAGAAAGCGCTGATAGCCGCTCAACTGGATAACGCCATCGAGAAGGAGCTGCTCGAGAGACTTAAACAGGGAACGGTACGATGCTCTGATCCTCAGCACGCAGATCTGTAACTCTGTGATGCTGTTTGAAAGAATGAGTCTTATTGCTCTTTGAGCTCATGTTAGCATGTAGCTCAAAGTCCAGATTTTAAGTGGGAACCAAATGTTGATGAAGGGACTCAGTGAAATGTTTTTCTTTTCAGTAAAGTTTAACTAATCTGTTCTTCATTTCTTCCCACAGTATGGAGACATCTACAACTTCCCAGTTCACGCCTTCGACAGAGCTCTGGAGAAGCAGGATGAAGAGAGCGAGTCAGAGGAAGAGGAGGAAGAAGAGGAAGATGATGAGGTAAAGAAGTCTTTGTAACTGCTGAACGGGCTCACTTCTGCATTTGCTGCTTTTGTTGGTTTTATCTTGTTGAACTTGTCTTCTCTCTGTTTGCAGGATGTCGGGCAGCGAGAGTTTGTGGCCGAGGATGAAGTAGAGGAGAGTGACCTGAGTGATTTTGAGGTAAATTAACTCAGATTAGTTAAGCTTTAAGAGCTGCCAGGTAAAATAATCTGTCTTGTATGTTTAGGAGATTTACTTTAAATGTAAAATGAGTTAAAAAAAAAAAAAAAACAGGAATTGCTGATCTGGAATCAAAGTTATGGCACCAGGAATTCATGACTCATGCTAACAAGAAATTGATTGAAACATTTTGTATTTGGTTTGATCAAAAAATATCTGATATTGTTTCATTATCTTTCTTGAACATGAACGTGTTTCTTCCTCTCTCAGGAGATGAACAAACTGAGGGCCAGCAGTGATGAGGAGGAGCAAGATGAAGATGAGTCCAGTGAAGAGGAAGAGGAGGATGAGGAGGAGATGGAAATGGAGGGGAAGACGAAGAAGAAGGGTGCAAAATGGAAAGGAAAATCTCCAGCTAACGGCTCAGCAGCGAGGAAAAAGCGAGCATACGTAGAGATCGAGTACGAGCAGGAGACAGAACCCGCCTCCAAGAGCAGAACCACGTAGTGATGTCACACTCTCTGCAGCCAATCAGACTGTGAGCTTTGTGTGAGGTCAGAGGACTCTGCTAAGGACACACCCCTCTGTGATGTCACACTCTGAATGACGGCGTGTAAACTGTTCATGTCGAAGACTTCACGTCCTCTCAGGAGGTTTTCCTTATCACTCTTTCTCAAACTGAGACTGTGTTGAAATTTAATAACCTCAGGTGTTTTCACTCACCTGCTGTCTGTACTCTCCAAAGCACGTCCTGTTCGACGACCAGTAATAAAAGAATTCAAATTTGTGAGGATGTAAAAAGAAATTCAGTCAGTATAAATCACATTTTTTTCTCTCATCTTTGGAATAAATAAAAAAAACATTTATGAAAAACATTTGGACTTAAACCTGACTTCAAAAACCGTCTGTCCGTGTTGATAACTTTCCTTAGATTTGAACAAAGTTGTGTTGAAGACATTTGAGAGGATCTTTGATTGAGAAACAAACGTGAGAGTTCAAACCTGCTGATGTTGGCTGATTATTGGTCTGTTCATTCAGAGATCAAGAGTTAAAGCCATCACTGAAAAACTAAAAATATTTCAGTACTCAAGAAGTCAAATACAGTCCAGGCTTCGGGACAGCTGTTTGCAAAATGAAACAACCATCAAATATGAGAACAAACACTGAGAATAAAAGATAAAATTAAGTCTTATTGAATCACTTCCTGATTGTTTGTTCACATTACATCTGAATATCAGACTGTTACTGTTTTTTCCTAGAAAGTGTTTCGGAGCTGTGATTTATGCTTACTGTTTATGGGACCGTTTAAGAAGTGATTGTTCATCTGCAGCCCTGACATTTGCAGAACTGAGATAAAAAAACATGGATATTAAAATTTAATTGTAACAATTATGGGTAACATTCAAGTTGGTGTTAGAAACTCAAGGCCTTGTGTCAACCTGTGAATCAGGGAAAGGAGGCAGTAAATAACTTTTCTGGGAGCATTTTTACTCCTCTTTCAGGTTTTTCAGATTCACAGGGACTTTGCTGATAATTTGAGAACAGCAGGGCGTAGGTGAGCTGAGGACTTAGGTTATAATCCTTGTTACTGGTTTGATTCCTGGCCACATTTCTCAAACCTTCCATATGTTTTATTGAATAAAGTCATAACACCCCATGAATAATGATAAAGAAGAACCACAGCATCCAGTCCTTAGAGTATATACAGTATATATACTTTATTTACAAATAACTGAATCCCCACGGTCGTACAATGCAGGTCCAGCTGATGAAAATCTGATTTGGAATATAAATAATCAAAGATCATGTTCGTGAAGAAGCACACAGACATAAAAGAAACAGACGATACATAAAGAATGAAATGTACAGTGTTACAGTCAGAAGTGTGATGATTAGGTTCAATGTTTCAGTCTCTCCATCAGTTTGTTAAAAGCATTGATACATTTCCAAACAGCAGCGTTATTTTCTTTGCAAGGACATTTTCACCAAAACCACCTTCTACAGTCAAGAAGCCGAGTCTCTTGTGTTTGAGTACATTTTTAATACGATGTTTTAAATGCTTTTGTTTTCCTTTGGTGAGGGAAGCTTAAGGCGGCTCCTCTGCTGACCTCTTGTGACCTCTTAAACCCTCTGGATCATGCAGATGGGTTTTATCTCTCAGTGTTTGTGTCGTAAGGTTTTAAAGTGATGGAAGCAACAGAATATGTGAAAACCTGCAGGTCTGGTGTGTTTGTACAGAGAGGGAGGAGGGGCTCCATTCATAAATCAAGCATCTCAGTTATAGAAGGCGGCTGTCCACCAATTAGAGGACAACAAAACAAGGTCACGCCACATTCAGACAGAAGTGGACCCAGTTACAGAAAATAAAGATTCTGGGTTTAAGCGTCGAGGTGTTTCACAAACAGCACTTCGGTTTAGACTGATATGTACAAACAATCTCAGAGGACGGGCAGATGGAAGTAAAATGGCCAGAGAAACAACTTGTTTACAAAGAGCTGAATGATTTTAGATCCTGTGTTTTGACTCTTTCGCAAAACAGTTCTTGCAACTTTTTTCCCCCTTTATTTTTAAAAAACTAAGTGAAATCAAATGATGATTTTCCAATGAATCTCTGCAACCGTCTGGAACCTCAGTGTCCAGTTTGCGGTGCATGGAAAGCTTTATTTACCATTCTCATAGTTCCATACAAGATTTGTTTAAAAGAGTTGAATTATCAAATTTTACCGAATCAAAATCACAAAAAAAAAAAAAAAAAGTAAAAAAATGTTGGGCTTTTTTTTTGTAGTTATACTGCCATCAAACTTGTGATCAGAATCTAGGTGATAATTTTTGGGCACGAATATGAAAAAAAAAAACAGTGGAATGGAAAGTTACACCATTTATTATATTTGTCTGAAAAAAAAGCACTGAACTGGTAAACTGTTTGGTTTAACTTCTTATTTTTAAAACATCGTTCCACTCGTGGTTTAATCAAACATTTCTTTATAAACTTCACCCCCCTCATAAATACAGAAAACTGATTAATTTCAGCACACCCAAATGATCGATCTCTGAGAAGTCTTAGAAAACCAAAAAAAGGTAGACGTTGGAAGTAATTACAAATCAGGAAAGTTATCAAATTCTTGAATAAGATTTAAAATAAGAAAAATAAAAGACTTTTTTTTGTAATAAGTCAAACTTTCAGACCAAGGTTACCTGTAACTACGACATTTGCCCATCCGGGGACTCATTGGGACCAACAGACTGACTTTTTTCTTTATGCATATAAACATGTCAGAATCAGGGCTTTGAACTTTCTGTTCCAGAGGAAAGCTGCTTGAATCGATTTGTTTTCAGCATCTCCTTTGAGACCAAGCACGTCTGTTTGCCAGTTATGTTTTTCCTCTCTCTTCAGACAAAAAACGTTAATGAAAATAACTTTGTGTAAATGTGACAGATAAAGAGCGATCAGCAGCATTGCTGTGTTTATGCATATTGGCTGGTTGGCGCTGGAATGCCTCTTAAAAATCAAAACATATGGACTGATTCAGTTACACTTTGATCAAAGCGCTGGGGTCACACTGATTATCATAATGTTTCATTTACAGCTGATTAGTGGCGGTTATGAAGAGTTGAAAGAAGACTAAGCAGTTTGTGACAGAAAGGCTATAGTTGTTTTACTGCAGCGAGTTTAAAAGAAAAATTTAACATCTGTTTGAGGGTAGAATTTGATCTTCGAGTTTTTACCTCTAGAACACATTTACCATCTGACGAATAAATGTTTGGTTCAGTTTCAACCTACTGCAAAAAAGTAAGACGTGTTGTTGTCACTGCAACTCAAAATTACAATAAAATAAGAAATTAGGCTAGCACACTGAGTAAAGTGCAATTCCAAAACAACAAAAAAAGACTAGTTTAAACTGTTACACTCCCCTGCTTCTGTCATTTTTCACCTTAGAAAGACCTTTCTGGGTGGGATGACCACAAGGGAGAGCTGTGATATGAACCAATACCATATTTATAGAAAATCAAGGCTCAGGATATTTGACCAGTCACATATTAATTGAAAAAGTAAAGTTAAGTTTTGTTTGGAGGAAAGATTTTTCCTATTTCCTGAAATGCTCATTTAATGGAGTACAGTTTTAATTTTAAATTTTCATGTAACTCTTTGAACCTTGGAGAAACAGAAACAATTATATTTGGTTTTGTTTTTTCACATAAAACAAAAAAGAAACAGGTGTTGTGTCTTCACTACATTAAAACAACAGGATGATAATAACAAGAAGGAACATCAGAGCATGTGTTACTTGGCCTAAAGCTAACAAAAAATAAACAATTGAGAAAAAAAACAGGCAGAAAAAAAGTGTTTATGCTGCTTCAATTTGTGCCATTTCGCATCTGCAAGTCAGTGATTTACAAGCAGGAAGCTAAAAATGCCCACTAGAGGGAGCTGCATCATTGCAAATATCAGGTTAATATATTCAGGAGCGTTAAAAAACAATTTATGCTCAAGAAATTTAGGTTGAAATTTATGTTCAAAAGAAAAGATTTAGGTTCCACTGCAGTAATATTTTACAACTTTGTGAAATGCTAATTTTTTTTACACAATGGTGAATAGTGTTTGATTGCTAATATTCACAACTTGTGCAGATATTTCTTACAGCTTTTGAAAAATGACAAATATTTGGTTAAGTTTATACGTGCAATATGAAAACGTAAGACGTGTCTTCGCTGCAATGCAAGAACCTGGCAACAAAAAATGTGATGTCAGAGTAACACATTCAAGTTACAAGGAACTGCAGCCTAACTCTAACAAAAAAAAAAAAAACAGAAGAAAGGACAACCAAAAGAATAAATTAAAAGCATCTGTGTTGCTTCCACATGTGCAATTTTTACTCCCTCTATAAGTGCTGAACCAAAGGGGATGATAAAAGTGGCCACTAGGGGGAGCTACAACAATGAAATTATAGGGCATTTATATCTTTTATACATGAGAAGAAAAGATTTTAAAAAAAAACCTATCCTGAACTAATGATCCACAGAGGAATCAGTAGTGACATTCAGGTTCAGGTAAGTCATGGGTTCTTCATCATCACCTTCATCAATTGGCTGCTAATCTCTCATCGAAGAGATTAATACTCAAAGACACGCCAAGGTTTTTTTAATTAAAATATATTAGATCTTAAAAAGGCAAAGTGTAAAGATGCAGAGAATTTAGTACTCGATAAGAGGAGGGTTTGAGCTTCCTGTCCATGAATGTAGGGTTAACTTGTTTTCCAGACTTAATCCAGGCTATAAGTAAAGCGTCATGTGAGTCACTTGGTGCGGTTGGTGAAGGTGGCTGCCGGAACTGAGGCTCCAATGAGCCTCAGTTAATTAATCATCAAATTTTATTTATAAACGCTTCGTTTTTACATTAAAAAAACTCTTTTGGTCGCATAGGATGGCGAAGCAGCTCAAAACTGCTGAGTTCAGTCAGAAGTGAATGCCAAAATTTGGTCTACATTTTAAGGTTTGAGTCAGAGTTTGTCCTCCATTTGGATCAAGAGCAGTCTTGTTGTAGCCAGTCCATTGGAATTGGAATATTGGAACCTGGGTGATCCACATGTAAGGGAAGCGTAGTCCTTTTTTGGAGGCCAATTTTTACCAAACTGCAGTTTTGAGACCTGCCACGTGACATGAGTAATGGTTCTCTGAATCTGTGCCAAAGATGGTGCTGTTTTGATTTTAAAGATCTGAAATCTGTGCCAAGTAAGCCTGAACGATGGATGGTGGCAGTCTTAACCTGAACCATTGGTAGTTCAGCCAAAGTCTGGACACTTGATGTATCCATGGTTTTAATCACATTAGACACGGGGCTTTGCATTTGGGGAAAAACAGACCAAATTTGGATGACTGTGACTGACTGTGACTGACTGAAGCCCCGGTCCAGAGTGTAGTCAAAGAACAGTGTTGTTTGGTGATTGGATTGGAAATATCTGTCTTGCTTACCTTTGGTTCATGCCTGGAAGAAAGCTTTGGGTGGTCTTGGTTGAGATCAGGAATGGTCCGTAATTGGTAATATCCAAATTTGAAATTACAGCACATGTTTCAGTGAATGTCGTTCGTTTAGAGCTTTAGGTTAGTTCATTTTGAGCCTTAAATCATTTTTCGACACAAGTGCCAGGTCGTTCCAGAAAAGGTTAGTCCAAAATTTGGGCACACCTTGCTGGAGTTGCACTCGGGATAGAAGATGCATGTTAGTGCTGTGTGGTGAGTAGATTTCTGCGTCTGTATACAACCATTTCTGTCCTTCTGTCCGTCCATTTGATTGGTCTGTGGTTAACAGCTGCAGCCTTCTTTTGCCGGCTGACTGTCAGCATTAAGGCGGCCTCCTTGTGGTGCAGATGGTTTATGTTGGACTCCTGACTCAGCAGCGTTCAAGTCCAGACTGCCATCTTGGATGTTTTGGTAAATCCTCTTTGCTGCTTCCAGAAAAGCCTCTTCCACATTCTCCCCTCTGAAGACAAAAAAAAACAGATAATGAAGAAATGGATGAACTAAAAACAAAACAGAATCAACAACCAGGCAATCATGTTTGATGTACCAGAAGTGAAAAGGTTTTGTACTTACGTCTTAGCGCTAGCCTCTAGGAACAGCAAACCTGATCAACAATGGAAAGAAGATACCACAGTCAGCCTTCTTTTATTGTTTGTAACTTTCAGTGTTTGTCCTGAAATGTCACACAAACAAAGACAAACAAACTTCTCACCATTCTCTTCAGCAAACTGTTTGGCCTCCTCGTAAGTCACATCTCTCTGTGCCTCCAGGTCAGCCTTATTACCAATCAGAATGATCACCTGGAAGGAGAAACACTCCTGAGAAACTTTACAGGACGGGCAGTTCAAACAAGAAATGATAAAAGACTTCGACAACTATAAAACATGTCAAACCGTGCAAAAAAATCACTTTACCATGTTGATTTACATAAGTCTCTACTTTTAAGTACAGTTTTTTTTCAATATGTAGCGTGTTTTTTCATAATTTCATTGTTTGCAAAGAGGGTTTTGTGTGTTTCCTTAATGTTTTGGTGTTCAGGGAGCTCCAGTTTGGAATGTTTTCATCGATAGTTTCTTCTGAATAACATCATGAACAGAAAAGAAAGCTATTTATATCACTGGTGAACTAAATTTGTAGATGGGGTGGAAACTGAAACAGGATAAGCAAATGATTTTCAGCTCGTCCTTCAGTAGACAAACAGGGCGTGTTTGTGTGTGTTGACTCACTGTGTTTGGGTTGGTCAGGTTTCTTGCGTCTGTCAACCAGCTGCTCAAGTGATTATAGGTACTCCTCCTGATCACATACAAAAACAAAAGATAATCAATTGAAGTTAAAAGCTGAAACTTTCTGACTGTCATAGAGTGTGTCTGTATATGATCTTTAATACCTCCCACTATCAGTACCTGGTGATGTCGTAAACCATAAGAGCCCCAGCGGCCCCTCTGTAATAGGACCTGGTGACGGCCCTGAAGCGCTCCTGACCGGCCGTGTCCCAGATCTGTAGCTTCACCTTCTGACTGTGGACCTCCATAATCCTTGTTCCAAACTCCACCCCAATAGTGTGAGGACAGTCCGCCATGACTGTGCACAAAGTAAACATCATTACATGACAGTCGCCAACAACATCAACAAACAGACACAACTGAGGTCCATATGAGACCAGATCTGTAAGTGATGAAAGCAAAGTGACGTTAAACACCAGATTAATTTATAGCAGAGTAAATTATCATACAGCATCTCCAGACAGAAGCTCCAGTGAGATGCAAATACATCAGAAACACAAGAAAAGACGATGTGTAAGTTGTTTGGAAAGGAGGGTCAGTTTTGAACAGTCGAGTTGAAAAATAACTGCAGATGACATGCAGAGGAGGAAGATAAGACGGCTGAACCTGGATAGAAGGAAGCGTGATGTGTGTGACTGCGAGAAGAGAAAGGACTCACATTTTTTCTCTGTGAACTGATGCAGCAGACATGACTTCCCTACACCCATATCACCTGGAGAGAAGAAGATAACACAAGAGGTCAGACTGGATTTGAACGTAGCACTTCCTCCTTTGGTTAGTTTGATTATGTGACTGTGGTTTGGATCTGAATGACTTTATTTAATGCACAGAAGCATCAAAACAATAAATAAAAAAGCATAAAGCAGTCTGTTATGTGGAGAACTTTACACGTGACTGCCTGTGGAGATAAAAGAAAACAAGTCGGTCTGTAATGGACCACCGATCTGTGGAGAGTCTGCAAATCAACTTTCATAGAAATAAGCTCCAACCATTCGCTGTCTGGAGGACAGAAAATCAATTCAAGAGCTGATGGTGTGAGAATGGTGCCACTACATACCCCATGGCTTCACATTCCTCTGTACTAACTGTATGTAACATCATGCACATAATGCATTAAAAATGACACTATTACACATTAAACTGGAAATCACAGAGGTTTACAACAGAGGTTTACAACTATGATATATGTGACATTTGTGTCTAAATAACTAAAACATGCACAAGGTTTGAATTAAACCTCACCCATTTTCTTGAAACAGGATGTTCTGACTGTCTTGGAGATAGCTGTCAGTGTTAAAATTTTTGCTCCACTGCTGGCATCAAACTGCTATTTCCATCAGTTGAAAACTATTTTCTTTCCCTTCAATTTCTCATTTTTGTTTTTATATTTTTTTCATTTTATTTTTTTTAACTTGTCTCTTTCATTCTGTTATGTTTAAAAAACTTTTCCCTCATCTGTTTATTGCTCCGGTTTAATGCTTTAATAAATGAATATACAGCTTAAACAAAGGGGTATTAAATCTCCAAATGTAACACTACTTTATCATAATTTCTTTTTCATATATAATTTAAAAAAACATAAGAAGACAGTACAGCTAAGCAAGAACAAAAACAGTAGGTCATCTGTACATCTTTATGTTATAATGGTGAAAATACAATCAGTTTACACAGTAGAGGCTCATTAACCCTTTACTGTGCTGTGCACAATTCATTTTTCCAGAATTGCAACAACTTTTCTGATCTTTGATTTAGTGAGAAAGACATTCTTTTCATAATTTCAACTTGAGACACAGTAACTGTCAAGTCAGTCTTCATTGGAGGACTGGGATTTTGACACGATATTAAAAACAGTGCAGTCACAGGTTGTGTGTCTATGTTGCCCTCTTTAGTCTTATTACGAGACTTCAGCGTACAAACTGTAGTTACACAAGAAGAGCGTCAGAAACAGACTTTGCTGTCATAAACAGGCTGTCACTCACCGATGATGATGTATTTGAAGATGTAGGAGTAGTTGTAAGGTGCGGCTGTCATCTTGATTCTGTGACGGGAGATAAACAGGGAAATTCACCGATTGGAACTTTGACACGTTTAGAGTCATAAAACAGAGACCAAACGCTTCTTCGCAGTCTAAAATCGAATCAGTCTCTGCTCAAACATCTCTGCGGAGAAAACCAGCCGAGCACAAACCGTTTAACTCATTAACAAACAAAAGAAAGCAGCCGGCGGCTAGGCTGACACACAGCTAGGCTAAACTCCGAGCTCAGCTTTGGTTTGAGCCATTACACACCATGACAGTCATGGAGCAGAAGCAGTCATCTTTAGCAGAAGTATTTCACACTATCAGCTGACTTCCCCCTCTCAGGAGATCTCTGAATTCCTCCTGTTAGCTTCGTTCTGCAGCTAACCGGCTAACAGCTGCAGCCCAGTCTACGCCTTGCTAACAGGCTAACAGCAGGAGGCTAATTTAACCAAAGTTCACAACAAAAAGGGTGATATAATTCAGCGAACACACATAATGAGATGAAATAAAATTGGTTTACCTTTTAGTTCAGGTGTCTATCTGACCTGTAAACCCGATAAAACAGATGATAAGACTGATGGTTATCTTTGTCAGCAGGTTAGCCCGGTGAGCCGTCAGGAAATCTTTCCCCCTAGTCCACAACTCTTCTTCTGCGGAAAAAAACTAGGGAAACGTCGCGAGACTCAAAGTGAATTACCGCCACCTAGCGAACAAAAGGAGCAGGCACGTCTCTCTCCAATTTCATGATTCTGACATTGTCATCAAATATAATTGCACATGTCATTTATGTAATATTTTTGCTTGAATTCATCCATCACCAAGTTAAGGTTCCATGTCAGTGGAGTTTTTTTTTGCAGCAAGGTCGAGATATTTATTGAACAGGACAACTGACTACTTGAACTGAGACTGACATTAATACATTGTACATTTGTTTGTTTGATTGCTTGCTTATTTGCTTGTTTGTTTCTGTTTGTTTGTTTGTTTGTTAATTTAATGTTTAATTTATTTTGTGCAAAGCAACCCAAGTATGACTTGCTGTCAGTTTAATCATTATTTCAAGACAAATTATTAATGGTTGAGATCCTTGATTTCTGTTTTTTGTAATGCATAAAACTTAACATAAAGCTAACCATTTTTTTGTCCCAAAGGTTCCCTTCTGAGTGATGGCCCGTTTATTGATAAATCAACATCAGACACTGTGAACTTAAATTCAAAATTAGAATTTTGACTTCATCTCATAATTCTAGACCTAAAAAAAACACATTGGCTCTAATTATCTTCTTTATGCTGCACTTTGGTTAACTTTTTCCTGTATTTTAATGAGCATAACAAATTCTTAGCTTAGATTCAGATTTTTAATACTTCACAGATCAACGTTAAGTTCAACATCGCAAGAGAAAAAAATTCCTGAGATTATCAAACAAAAAGAAAACAGTAAATATAAAAAGTTTACAAATAAGTGACTGTTCTTATAATAAACATAAACCATTAAAGATTTGTAGTCGATTGTGTATAACCATATTGTGTTGATTGATAGTGTATGTACAGAAACATTTCAGGTATAGCGACTGGTGGAATGTAGTTTCTAATTTTTACTTCAAAATTGTGTAAAGGTATTTTGATGAATTTAGGGTGTCAATGTCTGCCAAAATGCTTGTACTGTATTTTTTTTACAGCATGGTGATCAAACCTCTCACACAATGAAGTATCTGTTACACCTTCCACAGCTGGTTATAACAGCATAAATGACATAAAAGAAACAGAACACAACTGAATGCATTTGCTGCCTGGCAGATTTACAGCACAATGTTAAAAAAAATCAAGACATGTTGAAACATGCTAAAATACACTGAAAAATGTCTTTTTACTGGCCCAAACACCTGCCTCATGCCAACCAGAGATACTCATCTCTGATTGGCTGAGAAGCAGGAAGTGTCTGGCTCCAACAACAGCACATACACTGAGTTCTAAAGCACCAAAACATTACAGTGATGGATGTTATTTAGAAGGAACCAACAAGAGCCTTTAATCTAAGAGAAAACTACAGGTTACATTTCACTCATTGAACAAACCAAAACAAACAAAACCATAAACACTCTCAATTCCAGATCTTGAACACATAAAGTTTCAAAATGGCAGTCAAAAAAGCCCACACGTTTATACTTAGATAAAACAGCTCACAGTTTGTCACTGTAATTAAAAAACGTTGCTGGTTCAGAGGCTCCTAAACAGACATGATGATCTGATGATCAAGTAGCAGCTTTGGTTTCCCACTCCTGTGAAAACAGCAACAGAGGAGTGAGTAATGAGATAACAGAGTGTTAAATAGTGCAGCTTGTGTGACTCTGACCTTCCTTCTTTGGAAAACCTTCCCGTGTTCGATGAACAGCGCTGAAGGAGCCCGTCTCAGTGAGTTCTTAGCTGAGGCCGTCCGTCGCAGCAGAGGGTTCAGGAAGCTCGCCTGGAGAGATCATCAGAAGTCAAAGCAGATTACAAAGCTTAGTTTTTTTTTATACAGTGCATGCATTCAGGTAACTCATGGACCTTTGACACGAAGCAGGAATATTACAGTGAAGATGCATGTCAGGGTTGTTTTTTATTATTTAAGGTTCAATCCAAGCAGCAGCTGAACTTAAGAGAAATGAAGAAGACTTTTGAGAGGTGAGACATCTTCCAGGACTTCAACCCTGGATGAAATTCTGAAGTTGTAGAGTTGTTTTTGCCTGATGTTAAAGAGCATGTGTTGAGGGCGTCAACAAGTAATGTTTGTTTGTTAAATGTTTGTCTTTTTTTTTTTTGTTAAACTTTTTTTTTTTTGTTAAATGTATCCAAATAATTCACTTAAAATAGGTTTAACTACAGGCTGAATAGAAGAAGTAGTGACAGACATCAGAGCTTTTTTCAGGCAGTAAAATTTGGATTTACCTAAATGAAATGTATTGTTGATTGGGTTTTATAGACATGATGTTTATTTGAGCAGGAACCACTTGGTTTTCTTTTCCTACCTGAGCGCGTTCAGTGCAGACGGCCAGCGACTGTCTGAATGATGTGCGTTTGTTCTGCTTCCCAACAGACGTCAGGTTGATCTCTGATCCCGCCCTCAGCTGAACCGGCCTCTTCCCCGTCAGCTCCAGCTTCTGAACGGCTCGCTCCACGTCTGCTGACTTCCTGCCTGACATGCAGAAACAATTTTAAGCCATGGCGTTTGAGGATTTTTGGAAAACAATTTACCCCTCGCCCACTCCAAAATAAATAAATAAATAAAAAATAATGTCAAAATTGTCTCTCATTCTTGAGAAAAAATAGTTGAAAAAAGACGCTCCCAGGTTTTTAATGTTTTGTGTCAAAGTTCTGTTTATTAGATGAGACTCACTTTGTGTGGTGAAGACGGTGTTGCTGTAGGTCACTGAGTCTTTGGAGGACACTGAGCTGCAGCGAACAGAGTCTTGAGAGCTGCTGAGCTGAAAGACGACAAATACTGAATGTGATCACCTGTCTTAAAAAAAAAAAAAACCCGGAGGGCAGAAAACTCCTGTCTAAAACAGGACAGTACATTTTATCCAAGTCATTGGGTTGAACATTATACTTTTTTCAGGGAACTGATACTGAAATTGGAGGATTTCTGACCCTGAGTCTCTTTGTGTGTTTACCATGTGTTCCAGTATGGAGGTGTTGGAGTAGATGGGCTGGCTCCTGACCTCTCCACCAAGATGGAAAGGGTCGTCCATGTAGGTGTTGGAGGTGGGAAACCTTCGAGTCTGCAGTCCACTGAGGAGGAAACAAGAAAAAGAGTTAAAAAGAAGCAGTACGATCACATGTGGAGTACCTCAGGGTCCTATTTTCGGTCAACTGCTATTTTTTTAACTCTTTCATTTCCTCTTGTGTAATATTTGATTTAGTGTAGTAGGGCTGAACATTTTCTCCTCAAATTGTTGACACTAAAAAGGAAAAATAAGCAAAAAACTAACATATATAGGAAAGCACAAGTAACTCACTTATACTGAAGTACATAAGTTAAAGATGCTGCACGATTCATTCGTGTGTATATGTTCTGTGTTAGTTACATGGTTAAAATTTTTGGCTGTATATTAACAGTAAATAAATAGTTACAAGGTGCATTTCTTTCACTGTAATTTACTGCACCTGTATTGATTTCACAGTAAAACTATAATTTCAAATCGCTAACATTACAATTAAAGCCTGAAAAGTTATAATACAATAATTTATTGTGAATTATTACAGGTAAATATTGTGAAATCCTGTTGATAATTAGCAGTAATCTGGAGGGGTGGGTTGGATCTCTGCAATGAAACAGTCTTCACCTGAGAGCTCCACCTGTGTGCTCCTTTGTGTTGTTTGTGTCATGTTGGCTGTGATCGGCAGCTCCGTCCTGCAGCAGCTTCAACCATCGCTCCCTGTCTTCCAAACTATCAACCTGAACAGTAATGAACACATGAAACGATGACTTCAAGAAGTGATCAAAATGATCAACTTCTGCTCTCCTGCTGCATCATCTCACCTCCAGCACAGCCACTTGGTCACCGAGCATGCTCAGTGTGATCCTATAGGAGTGATCAGTGTCAGGTCCAGGTTTGACCTCACACCCTCTGAGCTGGACGGTGTATTGGGGCGACTGCTCCTTCCTCACCTCGACTCCCTCCACCTCCTCCTCCTCTTCCTCCTGACCGAACATGTTGAGCACACCAGCCTCCACCTGACAGCGTAAACTCTGCCACTGACAGTTCATCAGCACGCTCAGGAAACCTGTCAATCAAACACAGCCAGAGGTCAGAGGTCACTTGTTCAGTCTCATATATTTTCATCTATCAAGAGCTGAATCAAAGAACTTTGACTTGGCCTCCAAAATATGACTTATTACCACAGTATAAAGCAGAGATATATATATTTTGCACCAATCAAGATTGTAGTTAAAAGGGCCTAAGTATGCCAACTAACTTTATTTGTATTTGAATTGGTTAGAGAAAAAAATGTTGTGTCATGGTCAACTTCTCGGGATGTCAAGAAAACTTTTAACCAAAAAGCTGTCTCACAACTGGGTTAGTTTCTCTCCTCTGATAAAAAAAATCTACCACCAACAAAAGTCCCCCAAATTAACTGTCATAACAATCAGTTCTGAAGTTTACAGCTGAGGTTTTCAGTACCTTTGTGTTTGTTGAGGCTGCAGTGAGGTGAAGGTTTCTCCTCCTCTGACTCAGACAGGACTGTACTAGACTAAAGACACAAAAACAGACAACTCACAATTCGTCTGTTTTATGACTGAGTTGTTACAGTTTTCATCTTGATTAATTGTGTTATCAAATGTTAAATCATGAGCCAACAGTACAGATATAACAGTGTTAGCGTGTGTTTCTCACCCTGCAGGACAGTAGTCGGTCTGATTTGTTCAGAGACGAGCAGCTCTGGGTCTCTGCTTCACCTTGTGCACTCACCTCCTCCATCACCTGCGCACACAGACACGTTCAGCTCATGTAAGGATACACTGAACCAAACAGGTGATATGTGTATCAGCTGTGCTGTGTTGGCTGTGTTTTGTTCCGCTGACCTTCCTCCACTCGTCGGCCTGGTGGAAGCTGCTGTATCCCAGCACCAGAGACTCTGAGCCCAGCAGAACCACTTTGAGCTGGTGCTGGATCTTCCTGTTACTCTTTGACTTGTAGACGAGCTGACAACCACGCAGGCTCAACTCCAGCTGAGGCAGCAGGTCCTGAGCACACTTATAACACTGGTAAACACACAGACATGAAAAAAAATAAGATAATAGAAACAAGTCTGTTTGAATACATCCTGAAGATGGCTCAGCATCAGCACCTCAGCAGGTACAAATGCTAATCAAAATGCTATTAAAATTTATCCAGGTGATACAAATCTGGACCCATGTTTATCTGTCTGAAACACAGAAAAGAATTAAAGTCAGAGAAATGTTATGTTTTTGAATGTAAAGCTAGTAAAAACTAAACGGCTACTTTTAAAGATTTAAAAATTAAACCTGACTTTTGTTTTTAAAACAAACAAAAGAAGCACAGAAATGAAGCGCTGTGGAATAATACAAGGCAAAAAAAAGTTAAGCATGACTACCTTAGCTTTACAACGCCAAACGTATTATATTTGATACATGACTTTAAAAGACCTCTATCTCATCAACATGATTAATGGTTAAAAACCTGATAAAATTGTTCTATAAGTGTTCTCTACCCTCTTGAGTATTATCATCCAACCACAGGCAGCTGAGGTTGTATTTTGGCCCATTTCAAAATAGCTGCTCTCATGAAATCACCCTCGCACTTTTTTCAGGAAAATTATTGATCATTTTCATGAAGCTCCAGTAAAATAACACAGTTTTTTAAGATAACTTATTTTCTAAATTGTAAGATTGCATGTTTGCTAAAAACCCAAAAAGTTGCCAAAAACACTCAATGTGTCAAATGTGATGCAAAAAATATATCATGAAGAATATTTTTTGTGGATTTCGTTAAAAGAGTTGATAAACAAAAGAATTTGGGGAAAAAATAATTTTCTGGTTATTTTTTGATGGGTCATTAATCGTGTACAGTTCCTTCCTCCACTCACCAGCAGCATGTCGTTCCTGATGATGAACAGCTGTTTGGTCCACTGTCCGAGCCACTTTCTCCTCCACAGGTAACCACACAGACGGGACTCGGGGGCGGGCCTTAAACAGGGCTGGGAGGCGCTCCATTGGATGTAGTGAGCTCTGTCTTTCACGGGCTCTTCATCATCATCATCCTCCCCATAAGACTCATAGTGACTGCTGTCTGAATCCGCTCTCTCTGAGGGGAGGATGAGAATGTGTCATAAACATTATTTTATTCTATGTTTAAAAGCTGTGTCTGTGTTTTATGTTCTTGTGTTTAGATACCAGTGTTGGACATGGTTGTGTCAGCTATGTAGGGTTCTGCTTCCTCATATGTATCTTCATCATCATCGCTTCCTAAGCCTCCTGGTGGGAGGGGCGGGACTACAGGGCCCTGGATCTGAAATCACAGGAGACAAAAAGTCATCTTCAGTATGAAGAAAACAAATTTAAGCACATTTCACTGACAAACACATTTGGTCAACACAGCGAGGTTATGAGAAGTAAGAATACTGCAAAATAAAGCTAGAAAAACATGGTTTTACATCAAAAAGTCGGAATAACCTCCCTAAACACTTTTCTGACTCTTCCTCTAGTACCCCTGAGTTTAACTGGAGCTAAACGCTCAGTGAGCACAACATGTTTTTAAATCAGATGCATATGAGCAAAATTTCCCAAGAGAGCAGGTTGCTGTGTGCGTGTTTGTGTGTGCAAGTTTGTCCATCCATCACGTAGACCAGATGCTAATCAGCCGCCATCAGTGACCACTTCCTCCCTCTGCCAAAAAGAGCAGAGCTCTCAGCCAATAGGACACCAGATAGAGGAGAGATGGCCTCATATGTAAACACTGAATATCCTGTCACTCCCTCAAACACACACACACACACACACACACACACACACACACACACACACACACACACACACACACACACACACACACACACACACACACACACACACACACACGCACAGCAACCCTGCCGTCTCCTCCCTAACCTCAGGAGGACTGCAGTCTGTCATTACTGACCCACATCACAAACCTCCTCCTCTTTCGCCTCCTGTTATCTTAAAAAAAAAAATCTTTTTTCTTTACCGACCACTTTTCTTTAACCTCGAGGGAAACCATCTGGAGGTCAAGAAGTGCAGGAGAGTAAAAAAAAACAACAACAGGCATAAAGTGAGTCTGATTCAGAGAAAGTCTGGTTTGAACTTTAGGAATGGCTAAATTTACCTCCTGTCATGTGTTTTTCATTTGGGACTTAAAGGATGCTCCTCTGCAGTGGTGAGGAAAGTATTTAGATCCAAAAGTGGAATCAAAGCACTGACAGAGAGAGTCCAAACCAAACCAGGACCCTTTTGAAAATAAAGCTGATGGAAAAGTGCGAAAGAGAGAAAAAAAACAAACCCAAAAACTTGCAGTTCCTTAAATGGCCACTTGAGGCTTGCCCCAAATGTGAGTTAGTATTAAGTAACTCCCATGTTAAAATGCAGAGCTCACAACAAAAATAAAAAAATAAACACATTTCTATTTGTGATGATGAAAAGAAATTTGAAAGAGCAGTTACTTTGAGTGACGCACAGATCCTTAAATGAACTTAATCCCCGTCATGTCCTCCTGATTGTCAAACACCTTTTGTCCGCTGGGGTCAAAAATAAGCTCGCCTGGTTTGATCGTTATATTAAAAATACATTATAAATTGTCATCAGTTCTGTGTTACACCTTTAGTGTTACCTCAGTCCATCCGGTTTCTACACATTTGTACCTTCTTTTTGGAATCCAGGGCCAACAGACCTCGTTTACAAAAAAAATAATAAAATAAAATACCCAGTTTCTTTTGTTCTGATCCCAGAACATCAGGGTTAAAGATGGAGAAATTTATCTATTGTGGAAACTTTTTGGTTATAATTGTTGGAAAAACTTTTATATTTCCATTTGCAAGTAGTAAAACAATTTTCAAACAATAAAGTAAGATTTTGAAGGCATGGCTTCAAAACAAGGCCAGAAAGACGGGGTGTGCATTTCAAAATCTAACCCAGTAGTGCTGAATACTCTGAATATCCTTCTCAAGCTTCAATCTCTCAGCTGAGTTTGTGTCGTCTTTGGGATATTTGGATTAAAAATTTGGACAAATAATCAGTCTTTTTGTTAGATTAACAGTGTTAACAGGCCACCCAAAGAGTGTGAGCTCAAGCTTTGTCAGGGAAGGAAAATCTCTCATGATTAGTGCCCTTGGCCTCCAGTTCCTTTACCTCCTCCAGTGTTTTTTATTATACCGTTCATGTATATTAAATTTGTCAGCGAGCTCATGTTGGGTTTCCCTCAGAGTTCATGAGGGATGGTAATGGTGAAGACTTGCTAATTTAACAGGAGCGTTTCAATGACCAACTGTTCTTTCAGATTCATAACCTAATGAATTGTGAATCCAGCCTCAGTTACTGACTGATTAGCTCCAGATTCCCTAATATGGTCATTCCTGGCTCTAGAGAAGGAACAGATGCAAAACTCAAGGCTTCATTTCCAGTCAAGAAGCCGATGGGTGACATTGTAGAGGCTGTGTATCTACACACTATGATCTTTACTTACAGTAGAAAGGAAGTGTTAGTATTCAGAGTGTTGACTCACAGAGTTTTTCAGCCAATCAGACAAGTCCTGCTTTGAGACCAGCTCGTAGGACCCGACACTTTCTAAAGAAAACAGACAAATCTGATTCATTAACATCACATATTTAAAGACATTTAAAGCACTGATACATCCGTAGTTTAACGTGATTGTGAATCTTGAATTGCACATCAGTGTTACCTGTTAAAGGTGTATCAGTCAGCTCATTGCAAGGAGAGGATGATGGACAGCTCATGATCATGTACTCAGCATCCTCTGGAAACACATCAAACACACCTGTCTGTGTCAGTGATCATCTGTAGTGTTATGCTAACAGTTTAAATACATTCAAAGTAGCACCACCAAAACAGTGATGTTTTCATTTGAAAAACCACAGACTGATGAATACCAGGAGTGTCATTTGTTTGCAGTTTGGACAGCAGCTCTGAGATGGATTTCTTCTGAGCCTGAGCGATATAACTCAAGTTCTCAGAGTCCAGAACAGACAGGAAGGACTGCAGGTCACAGATCAGCTTCGCCAGCACTAAAAACAGACAGATGGACAGACAGGTGAACTGCTGGACTCACACACTTCTCAGCCTTTTATCCATCTGGATTCACTAAGATGTAAAATGTGAGCAGAAATCACCAGTGAACAGTTTGTCAGAGTTTATCTCGGTCTGACTGAGTCATCATGGACCTGACTGTTGACAGAGCAGAGAGCCAAGAGTCATGTTAGATTACACACATCACTATCTATCCTCATGAAAGACTCATTGTCTATGCTCACAGAAACGTACGGTGAGTTTACACAAACCAGATTTTCAATTCAAATTATTATTATTATTATTATTATTATTATTATTATTATTATTAATAATAATAATAATAATAATAATAATAATAATAATAATAATAATAATAATAATAATAATAATAATAATAATAATCAAAACTGAAAAACAAATTTAAAAAAAGCAAATGTGGAAAATTGTGAGTTTTGAAACAGCCTGTCATCTAACACGTTGAGCTTTATAAGCTTCAGATCATGAAGTCCAGGGCCCTTAGAAACCGTTAACTGTGGCTAGCAGACCCACACTCAGCGGTTGTGATGCATGTGAGGTTTGCCTGTTACATTTTTGCTGGGTGTGTTAGGAGTTCTACATGTTGATATGGGATGTGCATTTGATTTTAGGTTGTCCTAGAATTCACTAGGACACTAGAATTCTAGTTTCCTAAATGACATGATGTCAACATGGCAAAAAATCTTAAAGGCTCTGTGAGGACTATCTGTCTGAAGTAGATCACAGCAACACCTTTTGGCTGGAATTTCACACTGTCGGGATAACAAGACTCTTAACAAGGTGTGTTTGTTTTGGAAATGACTGGAGATCAGATCTTCTTTTTAACACTACTTTTCTTTGTTCAAGACAACTTTTTACCAGACACAACGCGATGAGGTAAGGTATTTATCAACAGTTATGCAGTGCCGTTGTTTGAAACGAGACAACAAGCAAACTTTGTCGGTTTGTACTGTAGTTTAGCGTCTCTCGCAGTCCGGTGCTCTGAGACAAATCTGTAGGCTAAGGTGTAATGTTAGCAAATCGTTATGTCCTGCTCATCTGCCAAGCAGAGTTAAGGTAACCTCACTCTTCATTTTATTGACAGACTCTCAAGTTTGATCAGATCACTGCAGAATAACTGCTGCATGTGGGTTGGAATGAACATGATCACAAACAGTTGAGCTCATGTTTTAGCCTGTAGCTCGTGCTATCGCGCTTCTGTTTTTCTTCTTCTCTTCTGTCCTTTTTCTGTCTGACAGTCTAGCTCCAGTGTTCACTATCACATCTCTCTTCTCATTACTAAACTTCAGCAGCTGGCGTGGTGTTGTCATAGAGTGTCATAGAATGTGCCGTAAATCAATCCCGTCCTGCCCGACCCGATCAGGAAGCTGAGAAATAGCATTTAGAAATAAACTATACTGGTGTTGATAATCTCATTTTAAGTTATGAATTATAATCCGGCCTATATCTAAAAGTGAGACTTTTTCATGATCATCTTGAAAGTCCTCACAGTCCCTTTAAATGAATATTTTCACATGCTGTGTGTGGATTTTTGAATGCTAGAATGCTAATGTTATGAAGCGCACATTGTAAAAGCTGGGGGGAAAAAATGAACATGGTAAATTTAATATTTATAATAGTGATGTAACATCTGGTAGGATGTTTATCAGCTAAAATTATAAATTTTGAGATGTTAACCTGTTGATTCTGAAAAGACATCAATTTATGTCACACCTGCTAAAAGCATTTAAGGTTATTTTCATGAACAATGATTCACAGAATACTTGTTTTGTCATGTTTGTTCTGTCCAGAACAAGAAAAGAAAAAGAAAAGAAAAAAAAGGGGAAAAAAATACATTGATTGGGTAATAAATTAAATCAGTAGTTTGGCATGTGTTCTGTGAGTTTCATGAGTCAAAAACAGACAAAGTGAGTGGGGTTCAGTTTGTCGTCAGCAGGTTGATAAAACACGGAGCTGTCGTGAAGTCAGTGTTCATGTTATGAATGAAGCTTTTGTGTCTCTGCACTGAATGAACACTGTCTCTGTGTTGTGACTGCAGGAGAGTGAAGGGCTGAAATTATTAAAGAGGCCTCTCTCTTCATGTCATTTACCGTGGACATACAAACCAAATATTTTCCCCCGATGTAGATTAATGTAGACATCTATCTCCACAGTTCTGCTGCGCCCTAACAAATTCTGTCCTCAGAAAACATTTTATATCAAACCGAAGGCGTGTTCAAGATGTAAGTCCCAACAACACAGCTGTTGTCTTTTTAAATGCTGGGTTGTTGCCAGTGAATAAAAAGATAACATCACTCTGAGTGCACCTGTTCAGGTAAGTTTCCCATAACAAATACCAGGATGCTGTGACCTTCACACATATTAACTGATGTGACAGGATACACACTGATAAGATGCTGAATGCTGCTAATGTTTAACTTAATGTCGACTGTATACATAAGGTTACATAATTCTAAAAACCTGCTGTGATTGTTCAGAGGGTAAAATATCAGGAAGTAGACTTTCAAAATAGCCTTGAACTTTTGCTTCCAAAACTTTAACTTAACTTTATAAAGAATCACAAAAAGAAATGTTAGACATGAAGTCAAAACAATGTTAATTCTCATCAGAAGGAGTGAAAATGTAGAAAATGCAGAGAAACAGACAGCGACTGTGTTTCGGCTCCATTCACACACACAGAGTGAGTCCATTCACACTCCGAGCAGAGTGGGAGATGAAGGTTAAAGTTTCTGATTAACTCCTCTCTGCTGATTTTAAGGACCCAACAGCTCCATTTATCGGCCTGCTGCTGTTTTAAACACTGAACTGCACATACCTCACACACCCACAGCACATGAACGGCAACACAATAACAACAACAACGAGAGAGAGAGAGAGAGAGAGAGAGAGAGAGAGAGAGAGAGAGAGAGAGAGAGAGAGAGAGAGAGACTGTCTGGGTGCTGAGGAGACAGAGATGTTTCCACTGCTGCTGTTCTCAGATACACAGAGTTTGTGTTACTGAACGCAGCTTATCTGACCATCAACATTACTTCCTGTCTCTGACTTTGATGCTGCTGGACACACACACACACACACACACACACACACACACACACACACACACACACACACACACACACACACACACACACACACACACACACACAAAACTCACACCCCCTCATCCCACCATCCCACACACATGAAAAATTGCATCTGTTTGAATGAAAGACAGATAATCACATCCTTTGTTTGTGTTTTGTGTTTGTATAACCATGAAATCAAAATGCATGCTTTAAAACAACACTTTTAACAAAATCTGATTTAACAGGTCAGTTAAAGATATCTACATCTTTCTTATGAGGAAAAAAGTTTCACATTTGGTTTTGAATTCCTTTTAGGTTATTTCTTAAAGACATTTTTTAAAGTAAAACTCACAAGTAGATTAAAATAAAGTGGGCTGAAAAAATATCAGTTGTTTAAAGGAATACTTAGTATGTTTTAGAAAATTTAGAGTTCTGAGAATAAAAAGTAAGAACTCTAGCTTTAGGAGATATAGGAAGGAAAATCAGAAGCAACACTTTTTGTCAGTACTCTGACTAAATAGAGTCCCTACTTTGATCTCAGCATTCTGAGAAAAGATCAGATACTGGCTGAATTCTCAGATATTTGAATTGATGGAGTTATGACTTTACCAGCAAAATAAATAAATGAATAAATAATACGATACGATCATAGACTGTATAATTAATGGACGTAGTCTCCGCGACGTCAATTGAGCTGAGCTGTGCTCCTGATTGGACGAACCTGTGATCTTAATATTGTCTAAATTGCGCAGTAAATAACCCCCCCCCCCCCCACAGTGTGTGCCAATAGTGAGAGTAGCGATTCAGATGGGAGACATTCTTTGTACCCGGCTGTAGATAGGCATATTTTGGCCATGAAAATGTCAAAAAACGGAAAATGTCTTTTCTTGGCTTGGTGTGTATGTGACTTCCTGTACTTCCGGAGCCAGCCTCAAGCGGACACTCAAGGAACAGCAGACTCTAGCACTTCCGCATTGTCTCATATTTTCAGACCAGAGGTTGCCGCTTGGATATGATACTAATACGATACGATATAAGATGAGATGAGATGGGATATTAGATAAGATAATATATATATTATATTAGATGAGATATGAGATGACCCACTTGATAGAATCAAATATGAATAAATATTGTCCGAAAAGTCTAAACAAGGTATTTTGAATTTTAAAATTTCTGCATTCAAACTTCATATTTCTGACTGGGCCAGAGAGGTGAACTGATTCACCATGCTCTGGTCTCCTGGTCTCCTGGTCTCCTGGCCCTTCACAGAACTGAAACTGGTACCCTGGTTTTATCTTTTAAGGACACAGCTAACACATGAAGTCATTCTCCTAAATCCAGCTCCTGCAGTTGGTCAGAGCGTATGTAAGTGGAGAAAAATGCTAAATTGCCAGTGTGAATCCAAACAGTCTATTAGCTCTGTCTCCTGAGGGCAGCAGGGGGAGGAAGTGAGGATGATGAGGAGGAGGGGTGGGAGGGAGGAAGGAGGATGGAGGAGGAGAGACGGGTGTTTTCGACTGTTTTTCTGCTTTAGTTTACATACCATCATTGAGATAAAGACAAAGAACTCATGACATCAACAGGTTGAGGAGATTTTTCTGACAGGATGCTTGGAGTGGTTTTAATTCAGAGAAACTGTGAGAGTACTAATCGACCTGATTTATTACTTATCTGCATAAAATGTATTTAATCTTTGTAACTGTTTCAAGATAAAAACAAAATAACAAAGAATGAAATAACATTAGATTTGTTCAGTGGTGAGGATATTTGTTTTTGTTTTTTTCTTGTCCCCAGGGTTTAATAAAAGGAAATATTTAATTTGATATATTAATTTTTATTTTGTGTTTGATTTCAATATTAAGATTCATGTGAAACTTCACCACATATTTAATGTAATAAATTAATCATATCAGACATGTCAAATGTTATAAGACATCTTTTCAAAGACTGAAACTCCTTTTCACAGACTTGCTTTTGTTTGATTGCATTTAATTTTTTTTAAACCTCTTTATCTATTTATTTCTTCCAAGTCCTTCATTTATCTCTTATTTGGTCTTGTTTTTTAAATTACCAATTTGTTAGTTTATTCAAGTACTCATTTATTCATTCCTACCTCATTGATTTATATACACATCAATAAAGTTTTTAGGGTTAATTCAGTGCATTAAGACACATGCTCACACACACACACGTACATTAATGTACATGTGTGTGTGCAAACACTTAAGTGTTTACCTGTGTGATACAACTGGAACATACAAATACATACACAAGGAAACTTTATGAGAAAAAATTATTTGTATTTTTTTATTTTTTTCCCTCAAAATACAGAAGCAGTTTAAAATTCATGATAAACTCTGTTGAAGTGTTATATCTCCTTGAGTTTGACAAATTAAAAGATAATTTTTGTGACAAAGTTAAAGTAAATAAATCACATTTGACATTTTTTTACATGACGACATGATTTGAGAATAATCAAAGTGTATCAGAGATTTAAGGTTTCTTTGAATTTCTCTGTGAACTCGTGGATCTTTTCTTTGGTTTGAAGCCATTTTCACAGTTATCCTGCTGCTCTGTAGCTTTGTGGTCCTGTAGTTAAAGCTTTAGGATGTAACTGTAATGAAGTGAGCACAGTACCTTTCTGTTTGTCCATGTCTGTCCGTTTGTCCATTTGTTTCAGCAGGTTTGTCTCTGCAGTCTCATGTCTCTGCTGAAGAGTCCACACCATCAGAAAAAGAGAAGCTTTACCCTCTCTCTCTCTCTCTCTCTCTCTCTCTCTCTCTCTCTCTCTCTCTCTCTCTCTCTGCTCTGTGGGAAGAAGTTTTAGCTCTGTTGGTCGAGCCCTGAAGTCCTGCCTCTGAGTGACATCAACAGATGAGGGAGGAGAGAGAGGACAGACCGGCCCACTGACTAAGGAGAGAGGAAATCCCAAACAATATCTCCATCACCCTGATTTTACTGAAGTTTGAGTTTTATGTTCAGTTATTGTTCTGATCGTGTGACTGAAAGCAGATCCAATATTCAGGGCACAACTGTTTCTAAAGTGTTGTGTGAAATGTCCAAGTTAAAAACAGAATTTGATTGTTTGTAAATGAAACAAAGTCCATACTTAAGAAGTGCGAAGACAACATATGAGATGCTGAAACTGTTTTTTTTTTTCATTTTTAATTTGATGCCAGCAACATGTTTTTAAAAATATGGGACAGGGACAACAAAACAAAAGAATATGGTCCATATCTTTGAGTCCCTCTGAGGTGGAAACCACCGCATGGATACGAAATCACTAAGAGAAAAAAAAAAAGCTGTCTGTCAACATTGCAGTTGTTTGTTTTAGTATAAGAGTGAAACAACCTTTGTCTCTCATGAAGCCTGATTGAGCTTTTGAAGTTTGTTTCACCTGTGGGTTGTAATGCAGCTGCTCAGACACTAGAGGGAGCTGCTGAATCAGTGATAGTGGAGGTCTTTTCAAAGTTTGAGAGTCAAGCCTGATATACATTTCTGTAATGACCCTACACAGCTGGGTTAAACAAGTAAAAAATCAGGTAATGTGTTTAGAAAATAAATTACTTCAAAATGCGAAGATTGTTTTAAGCAGAAAGTGAATGTTAATAGTTCTTCTACTTTTGCTTTACTGAGCTGTATTTATTGTGCCTCTTTAGTCTTCTACTCTTCTTCAGTTCATGGTGAAATATTGCCCCTCCATCTATTATGTACCAGCAGAGTAAATCTCTACTTATTGTATTTTCTTTTGCCAATAATCATCAGTGACGGGTATGAAAGGCTGAAACTCTTGATTGTTTGTGTTCCAACTATTATTTGATGGTTTTAAATAAAACTGAGAAAAATATGTTCAACATTTTTAAGTTATTTTAGTCTAATTGACTTATTTATTCTTTTATGTATTTATTTATTGTTTTTTAAGCCTTTATTTTGAGAGGACAGGGCAGTGGATAGAGCAGGACGCAGGGTGAGAGTGAGGAATGACATGCGGGAAAGTCACCACAGGCTACACTGAAACCCAGGCCGCCGGCTCATGGGCATTTTTTGCCATATGGAGCACGACTTAACCACCAGACCATCTGCGCTCCAAGTGTCAAACAATTTTATATCTAGATTTCTCTCTACCATTGGTTTAAGAAATAAATGAGAAAACAAAAGTATTAACAGTTTTGATTTCAATAAAATAAAATCTAGTGATAAGACTAAATTTAGAAAAAACAATCAATATACAACAACCAATTAATTACAGGTTATGTAATTAATTAACTGCACTGAATCACATTTTAATGGAATATTAATATTTGACACAAGAAGCAACATTTTTCAAATGGATAATGGTGGATCACTGAATTAATGAGTAGACATATTCATAAGCTTAATCAATGTTTCACCTTAGAGTTCAACAGCACGCAGACGGGACGGGCTTTTATTTACACATTTCACAGAAAAGATTCACACATTAAAAAATGAAAATAATAAAAAATGACAGCTGGGTGTTTTTTTAAAAAAAAATCTTAAGGCTTCTTTTCACACCTTCATCAAAGTAACTTATTAATGGCTTATTGCAGGGGCATGTCTAGAATTTTTTTTTGGAGGGCCAAGATGGGGCACAGACCACGGAAAGGTGGCTGACTGAAATTAAACCTTTTTTTTTTCCAAGTGCCATGGGTAGATCGTCATAAAAACAGTGTGCTAAGGAATAATTAATGTATTTACCACCAGCAATACACATTGTATATATTAGTAGTCCAAATAGTTGGTCTTCTAATAGTACATGTGGCTCAGGTTTTGAAACTCCATATGCACAAACTGACTGACAGCTCTGCTGGGGGTGGCCAGGCAGGGTGGCCAACCAGATTCAGGGGAAGCTGGTGCCAGCACAGCCAGCAAAACGGCCGGCGCGGCCATATTGGAAATAGGGCAGGCTATGAGTCGCCACAGTTACAGCCATAGGGCACCCGTTAGTCATGTGAGCTGAGCTGTGCCTCTGATTGGACAAACTGGTGATCTTAATATCTTCTTAATTGCAGAGTGAGAAAAAAGTGCATTAGTGAAATTAGCGATTCAGAAGGGAGACATTTTTTGTACCAGGCTGTAAACATGTTTGTTTCTACTGTGAAAACAGCTTTTTTTTTTTTGGCTTGGTGTGTTTGCGACTTCCGGTACTTCCGGGGTCAACCTCAAGCAGACACTCGGGGAACTGCAGATTCTAGCACTTCTGCATCGTCTCATATTTTCAAACCAGAGGCTGCCGCTTGGGTGCCACCCCCAGCCACCCCAGTAGCTACGCCCCTGTCTGACTGGCATAACTGGTATCTGATAGGGATTTATATTGTATTTATTGTATTATAGCACCAAGAAACATTGTACAGAGCTTACAAATGAAATCAATGTCTTATCCTGGTGAAAATGAAATCCCTCCTCAATAACTATTCCATAAACAAGGCAGACTGGGTGAATAACTCAAACGCACCCCTCCACCCTGTGTGTTTCTGGAGCAGCTGAGAGCTCAGTGGATTAACCTGAAAACTAACAATGAAGTCACATCTCCTACATCATCCCCTCAGAATCAAACTGACCACCTTTATACAAAAAAGGTGATTTGAATTGTTGTGTCTTAACAGATAAAAGTGGTCTTTAAAGTTCTTCCTCTTTAATGATCTGTCAGGGGAAACCTGACGTTCCTCAGTAAAAAACTAAGCTCACCCTTTTTACAGAGCACCCCAAAGTTAATTGTCGCCCTCTAGTGGCATAAATATCTTTACCTTATGCTAAGAAACTTTGTCTGGTGTGCAACAGTAAGCTGCTTTAACATGCGTCAATTTTACAATGCATTTTTTCCCCTGTAGTTAACTCATCATAATTAATGTGCTTAAGTCCCACCCCTAATAAAAACACATGGTCCTCACCTTAAAGATGCTGTGAAGATGTTTTTGTTCATTGTTTATCCATCAGCAGCCTTTTTGAAAAAACAGCACACCTCATTGTCTGTCCAATCCAAGAGTTTCTCACCTCAACAAACTGTCATTCGTTTAGTAAAGAAGTGTATAGTTTACGTTATTTAAATTTCTTATCTGGTTTTATACATTTGTTTTAACTGAACTCATTCATTTGTGTATGTACAGCAACCTGCTGGCCACAGCCTGTCACGTTTACATGCCCACAGTCATTAATCAGCACATTTCTCTGTCCTAAATAAATTTAATTAAATCAAACATATGGAAATAAAAAGTAAATAAATAAACAAATGGCTTATTTCTTGGAAAGTGTTGTAAAAATCTGACATAGCGATGACCTGCATGCTGCTGGTTCCGACTTTGAACAGTTTTCACAGCAAGGATTCTTGGTAATATGTAATATATTTGACCGCTTAAAGAGAGCAGGGTGATATTCTATTGCCAAGAAACACTTTTTACACATTTACAAGATAAAATCAACAAGGGCCACTCTGTCCACAAAGGGCTCTAAAATGAACACAAATTAAAGATCCTCACAGAAGCTTTAAGCAGAGCTGTTAATTCGTCTTTAGCTCTTAGCAAAAGTGTTTCGCTCATTAATAAAAAGGCACGCACATCCCCTGTTTGATCATTCTGTTTATTTTCAATATACATTTCATTTGAAAAATATAAACTCTAAAATAAACCATCTCACCTTCCTCTAAAAGTCACACAAGTTAATCAAAAACAAGAAAATAACAAAAATCAGTACTCTGAATGCTAAAATTAACACGTTTTTTTACTGAATGTTGCAGATTCTCGTCTGACTTGATGACAGTGAGACTCACATTTGTGTCCACTTTTCTATAGACAGCTTTAAACACTGATGTGGTGTTGAAATAAAAACAGGCTCCGTTAATAATCTGAAACTAACTGGAAAAAAAAAAAGAAAAATAAAAACACCACAAACGTGATGGTTCAAAACATGTAGCGTTTTGGTTTGAGCCGACATGCCTTTGTAATGTATGTACATGATTTTCAGAGGAGGAAGGCGGCTCGTTTCATGATACTTCCAAAGTGGTGATGAAGACAATGAAATCTGTGACACATTTACACTCAAATAACAAATGAGAAAGTGCTTCAGTGTGCCTTTAGAAAATGATAATAAACTGTTCTGGTTCACTGTTGAGTTGGACATACTGGCTGAATGTAGAGGATCTGTCACCTGCAGGAAGCCTGACTCTTACTCACTGTCAGTGATAAACAGAGTTAAAGTGTTTGCAGCCTGAAAATAACAGTGGATTTTTGCTGTTGGGTCAAGATTCCACATGAAAGAGGTGGTATCATGTTTTGCTTTTTTTTTTTACATCTTACAAATATTACGTTTAAACGCTGGATGTCTTTACTTCACGTGGACAAAGTCTCAAACTGTGTGATATAAGGTATGTAAGAGTAATACAGGAACTTTATCAAAAAGTCACTTGAGATTTAAACACGAGCAACATGAGATTTGCTCAAACTGTGACATCGCCAGTTGGTGAATCTCCTTAAAGGGGCAAATTTGTAGTATTGAAAATAGAAACACATCTTCGTTGCATGCTAACAGTAAAGACAGGTTCCGGAATGCTGTGTTCCAGAGTGCTCTGAAGTGTCTTAAAGAGACAGTAGCTGAAATACAGGTTTTAAAGACACCAGCCTTAGATTAGTTTTTATGTAAAAGTAATGATTAGTAATTATGTAAAGCTACTACAAATCTATCAGAGAGATGATGTAAAGTCTGAAAACTGAGCATCATACCCCCCCCCCCCCCTCTCTTTAACATACCTAAAAAACACCTGCAAGCCATTTGCACATCAGGAGTTACTGTTCACTGACTGGGATTTTTCTAAAATTGACAGCCTGTAAAGTTAAAGGCTTCAGTAAGTGAAGGTACATAATCAAATGTTAATCTCCCAATAAAAGGATGTTGTTGTTTTTTACAATGAATGTCCCACTTTTTCAGAGAATACGTTTATGGCATACTACGTTGCACATTTTAAACTCTTAACAAAATGAGTTTTACATGGACCCATCTCAAGTTATCATCCAGTTTGTATTTGTTTAAATTATTCTTAAATGGGTTGTGAAGTCTGTATGTTTTACTGCTCATTATTGTTTCACTTAAGCAAGACTTTGATGCATAACTTTTACTTTTAAAGGAGTGTCTCTCTTTCTTTTCCTCAGAACCTTCTGAGCTCTCTTATCGATGCTCTCCTGGAACCCGTGTTTGATTTTATCAGTGTCATGATGTTTTGTTGTTGATGGTCACTCCGTTCTGTACTAGAGGGTATCTTTGCTACTGCTCTCCCCGCCTTGGCTTTTCATGTATACACATGAAAGAGAAGGGAAGTCTGCTATCCCTTCCTTATGCTTTGGCATTCCACATAGGCACGTGGAAGGGTAGAGAGCTCCACAAACAGAGCCACACTGCCTTATATGACCTGCTGCATGCAAATAACTAAGTCCTTTTTTAACAAGAGTGGTCCTGACCTTAATGGATAAAAAGTCTGTGAAATTGCAAAGTACATAAAGTGGAGTATAAAGTATATTACTTCGCCTTTTACTGCAGTGGAAAAGGGAGGTTTAAAAATAAAGTTGTGTAAAATTTATTCATGTGAGCTTCCACTGAACTATAGAGGGTGTTTTCTTCAAAGGTTAAAGATTGCTGATTGTGTTAAAATGCTCTAAAATGGGATGGATTGTGTCTAAGCCAGTAGTAAGCAACAACTCAGGGTACAAAAATGTCTTGAAAGCCTCACATTAAGATATATTCAGGTTCTCATCGACTATCACATGTTACCAGGATTACAGAGACTGGACTGAAACTGTCGGACAGCATGAAGGTGACATGGATTTCATTCCCTTCTTATCATTTTGATCGTTACTATCAGAGTTTTCGTCTGGCTCGATGTTTTATAAGTCACTTAGGTAAAGTAGTTTGTGCAGCACAAGCAATCACATGATATGCATTCCTAGCTAGAGTTACAGTTTGGCTGAAAATATCAGATGATTATGAATTGCTTTACTGTCTGCTATCCCAAAAAAATGAAGAAACAAAATGGACACAAAAAAACACACAAACAACGTAATATTTAAAAAAAAAAAAAAAAAAAAAAAAAAAAGAAAGAAATTTTCTGATTAATTTAAATGAGTAACAAAAGTTTGAAGTAAAGACATCAAAGAAAAGCTCAGAAAATTAGAAAGAGAAAGTGAAGCTTCAAAAAGTGATCATAAAAATATGTACCTCATCTTCACATACATATATGCATGGTTAATTCACCGTTAATTACCTTACAATATCTACCCGCACACGTCTTTATGAGCTATAATACAGTGAATCTCTTGAATCATTTTAACCCTTCACTAGATGACAGAGAGAAAATATGAAAACCCCATGCTGCGTCAAAAACCAACATGTGTCATTTTGTCATGATAAGCATTTATCCTAAAACATAGAGGTAGAGCTATAAAAAACATAATTTTCCTGCTACAGGAAAATGTTATTAGAGTATTTCCATCGATACAAAAATTCAGATAGAGGATATTTATATGTTTTCATAAAAAAAAGCATAGGGCGGGTTTTCCATGCATGGTCAGAGAGCTGCAGCCTTTACTGTGGATCAGTGATGCGTGAGGAGAGTTGCATAGAAGACAAGGAGGGAGTTATATCTAAGTGTGTTTGAGCGGGACTTTAGACTCTGTGAGAGAAATACAAAGAGAAGAATTTGAGGAAAGAAAAGTTTAAAATATCTTCATTAGTAGAAAAACAACCGTTTTCTTAAACGTCATTGTGTTAGACAGGTTTTGTCTGTAGTAGTTCCCTTTTTCTGTAGCATCGTTCAGACCAAAGTCCTTCAATCATAGAAAAGATTTTGGAGTTAAAAACAACACTGTACATTAAAAAAGAAGCAGAAGAAGAAAAAAGAAGTTGTCTTGCAGGTGCTGCAGGAGTCACCTGCTCAGCCGGGGTTCAGTGCTTCACAGAGACGTTTCTGATCCTCGGCTCCTCCAGTAAAATGAATTATCATCATCTGGGTCCATGTCTATTCTAATCTGAGGCACAGACTTCAGCGGACTCATCTCAGGGCTGAAACACACAGAAAGCAGCGTTAGGACACGGACGTGACTGTGATGTAAATAGAAGATCTTAAAACCTGGATTAAGGATTATTTAAGATAATACTTTATTGACCCTCAAAGAGGAAATCCAGGGACTTGACGAGCCTTTGCACGTTTTTATGCTGAATGCTGCTAATTTGTTGACTTCTGTCATCACTGCTTGTTTTTGACTCGTTAAAGAGATTTTGCATCTCAACAAGAATATTTCTAATGAAAAAAAAGGTTTAATCAATCATAAAGCCTAAAAGATAAGATAAACTTTATTGTCCGGGGGGAAAACTGTCATGGACACAAGTGCAGCGCTGCTCACAAACCATACATACAATCAAAACAATCAATCAATACAGTTATTCATCACTCTTCATCATACCAATGTTACAATATTACAATGACACAAAAATAACTTGTATTACTTACAGAAACAGCCACAGTGCACATGACAAAATTTCTGTTTTGCACTCTAAGGACAAAAGTCAACCATTTTGCTTGCTTGTGAGGTCATCTGAGCTCAAAGCAATTTGGTTTCAATCTTAGTGGAGACAGGATTACTTTGTAATGTCATCACTGCGATTCATGCCCCGTCAGATGTTACCGACTCTAATAGACACGTGCCCAGACAACTGTTACGCCCAAGGTCCTCGAAGAAGCACGAGATGGAACTATTCCATTTCTAACTCACTGGGATTTTGTTTTAGTTGCATTTTATTTGCATTCGGCTAAGGTGGAAGAGAGATTTTTGCATAAACAGAGACTTTAAGTGTCTATGTAAGGGAAAGTTTTGACAACAGGAGAGAAAGGTTTTCTAAATGGAGTGTTAACCCAATTTCTTTGTCAAAAATAAGCAAGAATTTTTTAAGAAGTCAACACTGACAAACTTTCTGCCTTTTAATTTACCAGTAATTTAAATAAAAGCCAAACCTTCAGTCCAATCTCACAGTTGGAAACCAATTAGAAAAAGAAAATCCTTTAGTTTGTTATTCGATATCACAGATGTGCCGAGCTCACAGCTGCTCTTCACACATTGACCCAAACACTAATCCTCTTCTGTCTGCGCTGCCATGAGAGTCGTAAAGCAGATAGGGTGAGGCAGTAACAAAATCTGAGCCGTGCGTACCAGCCGTGGATCGTGGAGGTCGTGGGCTTGATTTGAGAAACATAATCTCTTCCCGAGCATCATAATCATCTCTCTAAATATCTGTCCAAAAAACAAGGGTCGTTCTCTCTCTCTCTCTCTTAAAGGCTGATTGTTTCCTCTAAAGCTCAAATCACTTCAGCAGACTGCGTAAGTAATGTGAACTTTTCATCTAAATGTGTAAAAGTCTAATTCAATGGTGGCCTCTGGTTCTGGGGTTTGAAACACCAGAATCAAACAATTAACAACAAAAATTAAAAATGAAAATAAAAACCCATCCATAAAGGTATCAGAATTAACAGCTTTGCATTGATGTTATTTCTGCTTCTTAAGTGACTAAAAGCATCTGATTCATTTCAGTTTTAAGACCTCAGAGAGAAGCAAGACCTGCCCCGCTGCCAGCCACTGAGAAATTCCTCTTCAGCCACATAAACGATAAGTTAATTACCCCTGATGACCTTTAAAGATCATACAAGCATCAAACATGAGCTTGTTAGTCTGTCCTCTGACCTTTTGTAACCTTTGCTGTCAGAGCCCAGACTTGGATTAAAGGAAAATCAGCCCCAGTTATTTGTAGATTTGTTACATTTTTTACCTCTTGGGCTTGTTGACTGTGGATGGTCTTTGGTTTTAAACTCTCTCACTAACGTCTCACCTGGACAAACAGTTCGCCTGGTAGTAACGAAGCTGCTCAGCACGATGTGTGGCGTTCAAGGAATGAAGGGGACTTCTCTCCTGTGGAGGAAAAGTACACAGAAGGACTTTAGTTTGAATGTTGTTGAGATAAATAAATACTGGGGGTCTTTGCTGCTGCTCTCCCTGCCTTGGCTTGTTAGAGCCTGATATGTAACAATAACCCAAAATGAAATTAATAAAAGATGTAATAAAACCCAAAATGTAATAACTGACCCAAAATGTTACAAGATGCTGAGCCCAAAATGTAAAAATTCTTTTTTTTTACTTATCTTTTTTTAGTACATTTCAGGTTGTTACAAATCAGGCACTAACATGGCTTTACATGCAGGCACATGAAAGAGGAGAGGTGTGCTCGCCCAGCCTCAAGCTTTGGCATTCCACATAAGCATGTGGACAGGCAGGGAGCTCCAAGAACAGAACCATACAACCAATTATAACAGTGCATACAAATAGTACAGAGTGGTCCTGACTGATGTACATTTGAAGGCAAAATTTAATGTGAGTGTCTCATTTCATGACTGAGACTAACTGGTTACAGTTCCTACTCAACTAGAACACTTGAATTAAATCAACAGGCTTCACAAGGAATCTTATGTCACTAGATTAGAGCTGTAAACTGATGGAGGTTAGACAAGGTGGAATTCAGAGACAAATTAAGAGACAGATTAAATGTAATCTTGGAAACGCATCATATTCCAAGACAAAAGGAGAAAGGTGAGTTAACTTCATGCAGGTTTTGAAACAAAAGAAACAGAAAGGCAAAGAATGGAACAAAAGTTAGCTCCATGCAGTGAGTGAAAGACCAACAACAGGCAACAGCTTCCACTGTTAGACCGAGAAAAAGAGGTTAGAGAGTCTGGAGGAGGAGGCAGAGCAGGAGTCAGACGGGATCAACCTCTGGTGCTGCCCGCAGATCAGGTTTACTCACTGTCAGAGGTCTTATCACCTAAGAAGGGCTCCTGCTCCATCATGTCCATGGGGATTTTAATGCTGGGAACATTCTCATTGTAAGGATAGTCAGACTGTCGAGAGAGGAAACACACATCCTGAGACGGCACCTCTGGGAGAGGTTTCTGAACCAGCATCAGCACACACACTTAAAATTTTATTACTTAACCTGGAGTGAGCATTGGTGTTATTATTTACAGAAACCTTCACTGAAAAACTGGGAGTATTGTTTAAATAAAACGCTGAAGATCACTTTAGTGCAAACTTTCAACCCCTACTCAGCTTCCACCTGCAGGCGCCAACTGAAGAGAGCGTAAGATATTAAGTCATCATCATTTTAAAACTCAATGAGAATTTCCTGGTTAAATTAATTTTATTAATAATAATAATAATAATAATAATAATAATAATAATAATAATAATAATAATAATAATAATAATAATAATAATTAAAGAGCTGACTGACTAAATCAGCACCATTTGACTTTCTTACTCACGGTTATTTTTTTTTTTAACACTGAATGTTTTCAAGATGTGATCAACAATGTGAGTACACTGAATTAATGATCACATATACTGTGTATGCTTCTAACAAATCAAAGTTGCTGATTTGGATCTGAAACACGATCAGACCAAAGAACAAAATATTTCAATATCTTTTAAAAGATCCAGACCTGATCAGAACAGACCCAAGAATAATAAGAACTTTTCTCAAAGCAAACACTGCAAAATCTGAAATCAAAGCAGGTGTTCATGTATTATTTTTAGTAAAAAGACCTGAGTGTGTGCCTCATTTGCTAACAAGTCCAAAAAATGTTGAAAATTAAGCATGAATTGCTTAAAAATATCTGCCAATAGGATAAAAAGAAAAAATGATGATCAGGTTTCTTGAAACAAAATTTATGTCTAAATACAAGAAATCAAAGAGGTACATTTTTTTATCGACCCACTGACAGATTTTTCAAATCTTTACCAACAATTCAGGCACCGTTTTTATACTTTAATATCTAGAAATAAGACTTTCTGGAACAATCAGGTGAAGGTTGCTCAGGTTAAGTCTAATGAGACACTTTTACAAAACAAGACTCCCTGTTGCTTAGATGTCATTGTTTGCAGTGAACACCATCAGAGTTTGGAACACCTCAAAGATTGAAATGAATGTGATTTCCTGGTTTAACGGTGAAAACTTGCTCAAGATTAAAGACACTTTCCCTTCAGTTTTTTGTACGTACGATCATCCTAAGGATGCATGACTCTCGTGTGGCTCAACGTGCTAAAGCAACATGATGTTTGCACTCTCAGTCAGACAAAGACAAAGAAACAAGTTAAGAATCAGACAGAGGTTGATGTCATGCTGCTTCACCTGAAAAATCATAGAAAATACTTTGATGACTTGAGGTGATGAACCTGGTAACTTGATAGGGTGCACATCATAGCTGAATTTGAAAATAACCTGCATGCTGAAACGGAAACTCTGTGGTGGTTGCAGTGTAGGAAGGTGGATGGTGGTGAGCTCAACAGACTGAGGGTTGGTAAATAAAAGGCTTTTCTAACTTTAGCCAATTCTTCATGCTACATGCAAGTGATTTATTCAAGCCGCTTACATCTTCAGCATCACTGTCCAGGCTCCCTCGTTTCTTCTTCTTCTCATCCTCCTTCTTCTTCTTGTCCTTCTCTGGGATAACATCATCCAGGAAGCTGAGGTCGTGCTGGGAGAACATGTAGTCCATCGCTCTTCTGACGGCTACCAGAGCGAGGATCTGAGGGCAGAAAATGCACATGGTTGTAACACAGTGTTTGTTCAGGCTGAAGCAAAATAAAATACAGTGATTGGAATAAAATCTCTGGACCGAGTTTACAACATATAAGCTGTATAACAACATGTTGGGTTTCTGGATTAATGACCCTGAACAGCAGCTAAATAAAACATTCATACAGTCATCAGCGGCTCATCACTGACATTTAAAAGTCTTCTGAGTACAAATGATAAGTTTCATTCATATGTCACAGGGGTTTTGTTATCACCATAATTCAGACTGATCGGGTCAGGATGACTGGAGTGAGCTGCTTTCATCTCTAAACACTTCACTTTCCTCACACCCTCCCAGTTTTTCTGTCTCATGTCACGGTGAAATGATCCTGTTTCTGCTTGATTGACACATAAACTGTGAAAAACATTAAGAAGCCTTTAAACATATTCATATCTGACTTTTAAAACAACATCTTGAGAATAATACTGAGAACATGACCAAAATACTGGAAGACTAGAGCTTGCATGGCCACTTTCAACAGATAATACTAAATGCTGGTCAAAAGCATAATTTTGTCTTAAGAGATAAACATTATAACAACACATGGGTCATTTCCTGCTCCAACACAATTCACTTCCCCCAGTCTTATAACAAATGTCTCTCACCATGACGGGGAAAACAATGGCTGCCACGGTAGACTTGAGGATCCAGAGCAGGGCCAAGCACAGGACCTGGATGAAGGTGAAGAGGTGGACCTTTCTGAGGGGAACGTGTCGCAGGTAAATCAGGTCTGGCTGGTGTTTGGCTGGCATCAGCAGCAGCTTGAGACGATCCATGAACTACACACGCAAAGAGGAATAAAAATGTATCCTATAATTCATTATAGTCTGCGTTATTTATTTGACCTTCAAAAAAATAAAATCATTGTTTACCTGCACTCCGTTCAGAGATGCAACTCCCATATAGAGGAAGACTCCATACAGCACGGGCATGGGGATAAACTAGAGAACACACAGGAAGAGAAAATCCACTTTACTGTAGCTTCTATTGAACATCATAGTTTTAGACGTTAATTCAGATAAGTTTTCAGACAGATGAAAATAACATGATTTAAAATTATTATTTTAAAATTTCTGAAAAAAAAAAAAAAAAAAAAAAATTCTGCCAAAAAACCCCCGCCAACATTTCATAAAAACCTGTACATCCAAGAGCTTGTAAAAATAAAATGAAATAAAAGCGTTTTGTCAGATGCAAAGTGAACATTTTCTGGCTTCACAAACTCTGACAAAAGTTGCTTTTTGACTGCAGGAACTAGGGTCTGAAATTAGTTCTGTGTTAATAAGTTTTTTCCTGAACATGGTCCTGCCTGAGGGGTAATACTTTCCAGATGTCTGTGAACTTTTTTTTTTTTTTTTGGGGGGGGGGGGGGGGCTGAATGTTTCTGATTAACGAAGCACCCAAAGTGCTCTTACTTTACCTTCTGCTCACAGCAACATTCCAACCAGCTGTGACTGACTTGGTTTAATCACTCCTAAACAACTGTCTTCTTTAAATCTGGTAGTGTGAACGTGTCCCAATGTTACAGTTTAGAGTGACCCTGTAAACTGGGGACCATCATCTAAACTAATAATCCAAAATCATCATTTTGCTTATTCATATTTACAGTAATATGATAGTTTAAGACATGATATCTCACCTGTAGCTTTAAGGATATCACTAAAGGCAGTAAGAAGGAACTTCAAGGCTCTGATGTTCGCCTGTTTGGTCTCTGTTGCTGTATTACATCAGGAAAGCTCAATAAATATCTCGGGTAGGTGTAGAGTTCTGCACATCTATCTTTTCCCTTGCCTTACAGTCAGCTAACAGCTCTATGATCAAGCGAAGTGATTGGTCAGTAGTCAGAGTTTTCTAAAAACTGATCTGGTCTCTCTCATATAACCTGACCCAGAGCAGGTTTAGAGTCCAGCATAGGTTGGTAATTGGCCCAAGAAGGGAATCTGCTGAAGTACTGAGGACCCTGAAGTTACCTTAAAAACACAAATCCTGCCTCACAGTTTACCCACAACTGATAAAACCTGAAGGCTCAAGAACAAACTACAGATACTTATCAGAAAACACTCTGAATTACCTTTAAAATAGGAGACATGAATACAGAGAGTCCTGTCAGGATGAACACCATCACACCAGTCACCCTCTGCTCCCTGCAAGAAACAACAGGAGGGACAAACAGTGATCATTCATGACAAATCTTTACACGATTCAGTTGTGCCCAGAGTCTGACATTGGGAACAACATTTGTAGGAAGTTCACAGTCAGAACAGATGTTTCAGCATCATGTAAGACCACAGCTTGTTGGTTCAGCTTACAGCTGACACATCAGGAGGCCAGAGAGGACATCACCAAACAGACACGAACACAAACAGAACAAGTCTGCTCCAAACACAGGAAGAGTGTCTTCATCATCATCCAGTTAACACAAAAACATGAAGAAACTAGAGATACATGTTAAAATACTGCCTGTCATTTACTACAGGGAGATACTCAGAGCAGACTGTTTAAAGCTGTGTCATATTTCTGTGATTTAACGGAGGTGATGTCAACCAGTTAACTTCCCTTCTTTAGTTAACCCGCAGTTTAAACATGGGAGACAGAAATAAAGGTAAACAACAGGAAACAACAAATCCAGATTATCAGCCCCGACTGTAATCTACTGTTTGAATGTTTTTTGAGTTTGGCTTCACCCACGATCCAAATCAGCTTATAACAGTTAATGTCATTACCTCCAAGACGAGACCCGCGCCTTCAGTTCAGCTGGTGCGACTGTGTACAAAACTGTCTGTTTGACTGTCAGCGACACCTTTGGCTGGAATCACACGCATACTGTTGCAACGACATGACTCTTAGAAAAGGTGTGTTTGTTTTGGAAATGAATGAAGATCAGATCTTCTTTTTAACACTACTTTTCTTTGTTCAAGACAACTTTTTACCAGATACAACGTGATGAGGTAAAGTATTTATCAACAGTTATGCAGCGCTGTTGTTTGAAACGTGACAACAAGTAAACTTTGTCAGTTTGTTCTGTAGTTCAGTCGCCAGCTTTATTTAAAACTACTGTCAGCCGGGTGCGCTGAGATGTATCTGTAGGCTAACATGTAACGTTAGCGAATCCTCGTTGTGTCCTTCCAGAGCTCATCGACCAAGCAGAGCTAACCTAACAGTAACCTCACCCTTCATTTTACCGAACTGCTGCATGTAGAAATGTTGAAATTAACAGCTCAGCCCGTGTTTCAGCCTTTAGCCTGTGCTCTATCACTCTCCTGTTTCGCTTTCTTCTGCTCTTCTGTCCTTTTTCTTAATGCCAGTCCAGCTCTAGTGTCAACCATCACTACAAAAGTAATCCAAGCAGAGAAAAACACAGATCTCTCTTCTCACTGCTTTTCTTCATCAGCCAGCGCGGTGTTGCCATAGAGACTTCAACGTGGCGTAAATTAATCCGATCTTGTCCGACCCGATCAGGAAGCCAAGAAATAGCATTTAGAAATAACCTCTTTTGGACTTTCAAGTTCGCTTAAAGTCCCCACCGTCTCTTCAATAATAAGCGACTCTAATTCTAGCTCATAAAAGCTATTTTTTTAACTACTTCACAGATCACTTTCCACCAGACCTCCTTCATGTCTTCTATTTGGAGAAGGCTGATGTTTCTTTACATGCATTTGGGTGTAAGGTGTAAAAGTGATCAGATACAGACATGAACTGACTACCACTTTGACATCCCACCTACAGATGGTGCTACAGAGACGTCACATACATTTAAATCAACAGGAATGAGCCAACTCAACTCAACTCCTCACATGTCATCACTCTACATGGCTCCATTTCATGTATGTTCCCCTTGTTATGATCTGTTCATGAAATTATTGTAAAAGTACATGTTTATTCCATGACCTGCTCTCTTTATCGTATATGTTTCCATTTTTTGTGACTTTCCACAGACTTCAGCTTCTATTTGCATATATGTGGATTTCGACAGAGATCTGAATGCAAACTGAAACCTCAAATCGTGATCTTTAAATACACCTTGTTTAATAACACTTAACTCCATTCTTACCTCACACCCAGAAACTTTGGCTGCTCTCCGGGAGCCGAGGTTTCAGTCTCCATCTTCAGACTGTCGATGTGAGCGATGGAGATAACCGTGGCAGCCACGTACCACGGCAGACCCATGAAGGAGCAGACCACCATTAGGACGGCCACCCAGAACAGATCCAGATGGTAACCTGCCCCTTTCTGTCACAGACAACAAACACGAGGTCAGAGCACATGCAGAGTGTGTGCACTCACACCTGTGAGTGTGTAGAGCTTAAACATCACAAAAATCATCACATATGTTTAAAAAAGTAGCAGTTCTGCTTCTTTCTACAACAGATTTCTGAGTTATCTTTGTCACACAGCTGCAATCAAACAAACCATCACTCATCTTCAGGTGCTGCTCTCTGAACTTCTCATGTAGCTGCTTTTTGAACCGAGCTGTGTTTACTCACAGCCTCGAAACATCTCTCACCCGAGCGAGGAGAATGACACCGATATTTAACTCCAGTGTGAAGGTAGACTGTGTCCTGTACAAGCTGTGGTGTGTTGTGAGGAAGACATGAAAATCCTCACTTCACATAAATCAGGTTAGACAGAGAGAAATAGGTAAAAAGGCTCTCTCTCTTTTTTAAACTTAAAAAATGACCAAATGGAGTTTAATATGTTTGTGAAAGCATCAGGTTGCAGACTACGTTTTGATGACGTCTGAAGAAAACATAATTATCTTGATGCAAATCCCAAATGTGAAGTAAACTCTCGATGCCGAACTCACAGAGATCACAAGATGATGAGCATAAATAATCTGTTAGTAAATGCTCTCCTACCTTTAGCTTGTGCTCCTTCCTGTTGACAATCACAGCAGTAATCTGTTGGTCCATGAAGACCAGAATAGTAACCAGCAGGGCAGGAAGGGCAGAGGCAATGTACACCCACCAGGGGTTTCCTCCAAAAGGGGGCACAAACCAGCCCCTGTCAGGACTTGTTGGCTGTGAGGAAAGGACACAAGAGATGTCACACAGCAGAATATTCACTTTAAAGAGAAACTTAAAAATAACGCACGGCTGGTCTTAAGTGTCCGATAAAGACATGGGCCTCACCTTGAATTCAGTTGGCACTATGAGTTTCGGAGTATCGACTCCTACAAGAATATCGACTCCACAGAAGATGAGAATAGCCAGGATAATGGCAAAGTCACTGATGAGTTTCCTCACCTACAGGGCAGTTCATGAGAAACGCGTCTCCATGAACAGCTGTTCGAACATTTTGACTTCATATTCGTATTTATGACAGAGATGGAATCAGCTGAGTGTGTTTGTGACTCACAGTGGTGGGGAAGAACGGGCTGGTCTTGAACTTCTTCAGACACATGGAGCAGGTGTAAGTGCCAAAGAAGAGGATGAAGGACATGAGGGCGATGTCCGGGACAAAGTCGCAGGACTTCCCCACCAGCTCTCCTTTGTACTTTAAGCACTCTGTCTTCGTGAGGGACGACCACGTGGCGTTTGGTGGCTGCACGGAATAAATGAGAATCATGCCAAGAAAGAAACAAACGACTTCAGAAAATGAGCTGATAATTTCAGATAAAGTGTTGTTATGTAACGACTGTCTCTATGAAGGCAGAGAAGAGCAGAGAGATAACGATATCAAGCTGTTAATGTTTTGGAGAAAGGACACACTTAAAGGGTCGCAGGGACCTCAAACTGAAACCAATGAGCTTATCAGATGTTCTCTTTTTAATCGCAGGGCTGACAAACAAAGCAATAACTAATTCACAAGTTGTTTTGTTTAAGGAGTAGTCACTTTAATCTAAATCTGTAACTGTTGCTGTTATTGAGACACAACACATTCGCAGCGAAGAACCATCACATCAAAGATAGATCATGACGAACCTTTTAGGAACACAGACAGTAAGAAAAACTAAAAAACACTCACCAGATCTGTGTTGTTCCAGTACCAGATTGAAGTACCTTCTAGAGAATCACTGATGACCTCTGAGCTGTTCTCTGCAAAACAGATAAACTTCATTTCAGCACAAGATTGGAACCTTTTTAATAAATCCTGAGCTCAGATCAACGTGGACACACCAGGCTGAACTCAGCCTTTGTGTTTAATATAGAGGGAATATTCTGTCAGCATGTTGGTGTGTTGTAAGTGTTGTTAATGTTTTGTTTTCATTACAGTTGCTGAGAATGCATCATTTGTCTTAGAGAAAATTATTTTACTCCACAGATACAAACTGAGCCAATAAATCAACAAACAAACCAACAGCAACATCCAGGAAGACAAGCTGCAGGTTTGGTCATGCTGTTAGTTCAAGCTCCTCTGATTTACTGTCTGAGTAACACCAGACTGTGAGCAGCGCTGGGAATAGCACATTGGTGAGTGTGTGTGTGTGTGTGTGTGTGTGTGTGTGTGTGTGTGTGTGTGTGTGTGTGTGTGTGTGTGTGTGTGTGTGTGTCAGCCAGACATTTTTTTTAAGTCAACCCAGGATTACAGGTAAATCAGGACTCCCCCTCCTCCTTAACCATCCTCTATCCATTATCATAAAGGTGTTCAAGTGTGAAAGTGTTCGTCTTATTTTCAGTAAAAGTTGTCTTTTTAGACTTAATATGTGCCACATTCACCTGAAAGGTCCAGAAAAATGTCTTACTTCAAGAAATTAAAAGTCATAAATGACACCTGAATTGTTTGTAAAGAGTAAAGAAAATCTGCCGACAAGGTCAGAAAAATTTTCTTGTCAAGTTTCTTGAAATGTCTTAATAAAAGAAACTAAATAAGCAAATTTGTTCCTTTTTCACTCTTTAAAAGCAATTAAGCATAATTTCTGTCCTGAAATATCTTTGAATAAGACATTTTTCATGACTTGTTGATGACTGAGGCTCATATGAATTCAAATTAAACTATATCACACCAGAAATAGCTGACTGCTAACACTTGACTGGACTTTCATTGTCGCAGTGTAGAGAGGCCCTTAAATGATTTTTCCAACAGTTTCATGAAAAATGGGTCAAACTGTCTCACAGTGAGTAAGAGATCACATTTGAGACAAAAAAGGTTCAAGTGAGACAAACTTTTGGACCGTTAAACTCAATAATTTATTTATAATAATTCATAATAATTTATTAAATATATTTATTTTAATATTTATGAAATCTTTTTTCATGGAAATATTAAATTTTCCAATGAGGCTCCAGGAAACTAAATTTGAGGAAACTTGAAAGAAGCAGAAAAATAAAATTTTGCCAAAACTTGTTTCTGTTGTTTTTTTCTTTGAATTTACATTTATTTATTTATTAGAGATTTTTATGCCTTTAATATGAAGGGACAGGACAGTGGATAGAGGAGGAAGCAGGGTCAGAGAGGGGAGTGACATGAGGGAAAGTCGCCACAGGCCGGATTTGAACCTGCTGTCTCAAGTGTTGAAGTATCCAACTTGAGATGAAAACAAAACAAAAATAAACTGAAATGTCCCCCATCGTTAAAAAACACACCTCTGACACATTTAGAGTGAAGACACACACATTCGCCTGCCTCTCACCTAGGACGGTAGGAGCCATACAGAGGCAGTCGTACTGAGTTACATACTCCATCCTGTAGTCAGAGTTGATGGGGTAATGGTGAGCTAGCTTAAGCATCTTCTTGAAGGAGTCGTAGATGAAGATGAAGCTGATGAGACAGGAGAAACCCTCCTCCGTGAACCGCGTGAAATACTGAACCAGGAAGCTGGCATCTGTGGCCACGAGCACCAGGCAGAAGAACGCCGACCACAGACCGATCCAGAGCCGAAACTCCAGGTAGTCAAAGCTGTTATCTCTGTGTGGAAATAACAAAAAAACCATGAGATTCAGAAAAGTTTCCTGAAATCTTTTCTGTGTAGAAAAATGTGAATCTAAGATATTTGATTGTTCTGGTGCAAATCTTTTTAAGTAAAAGAAAAAAGGATGATTCTGTGATTTTATACGGGAGCCCTGGCAAACTGGGAGAGCCGATCATTTTTTACCTGCTGAAGTTGAAGAGCAACCGTTCAAACACCAGAACGGGACCAGTGCTGCTGAGGATGGTGAGAGGCTGGCCAGCCAGCAAACAAAAAACCCCTCCAGTGATCGCTGTGCCCAAAAAACTCTCCAACACACCCTGCACACGCAGAGGAGGAGGAGAGTCAGGGAAGGGTCCCACATGTTTGACACCTTTATAACGCTCACAAGGCTTCAATGTGTCTGACCTGCATGTTTTCTGTCGCATCTCCCAGCAGACCCCCGAAGGTGATGGCGTTTGTCACAGTTCCCAGGTAGATAAACAAGATGGCCGACAAGGCCTGAATGTGAAATGCATCGGTGAAGTCACTGATGAAGAAAGGCGCTTTTCTTTTGATGTCAAGTAAGAGACCCCCACAGAACCTGGACACAGAGACACAGCTCTTCATCAACAGCACATGGAACAAACAGCACTGACTCAAACGCAGGGTTCAGGAAAACTATGATGCACATGTTCATGTATTAAATGCTTCTTTGCTCTTCTTATAAAGATGACATTATGTAACTTATTGTGTTTCTATTTTTATACTACCAGGATGTTTCTATCTGCATTTTGTATTTATTTCTATTTATTTCTGTTGTTATGAACTCTGCTCTGACCTGCCAGGGATGACTAATTAAAATTAGCCTTATGGCTAACTCTGGCACATTTATACGGATGCTGTGCTGAAATGTTCATTAATATGCACTGTCCCTTTAAAAAAATACATAAATAAAAGCTGCTTTAAAAGAAAATCTTGGTATAGCTCTGTGTATGAATCCTGTCTCTCTCCTGGGGTCACCTGTGTCGAGATGTTAGTGTCGGTGTCTGCTCCAGCAGACTGTGTGATATTCTTACATTATGCAGCAAGAAAAAACATCTTTCAGACGTGGATCAGAGAAAAAAAACCAATTCTAAATCAAACTGGTTAAAGATGATCATCAATGTTTTCTTCTTGACTACCTGTGTGCTTCACTTAGCTAAAAGAATTAATGCAAATATGGACTCCATGTGTCCATTTCATACACTAACACCAATGTCGTATCAACACCTGCAAGCAACTGTTTGTGAAAAATGCAAAAAAAAAAAAAAATAAATAAATAAATAAAAATAACTATAAAAAGAAAAAAGAGTATTGAGTATTTGGGTGTAATACCTTCCAGTCTTCTGCAGCTCGTCTCCTACAGCGTGTCCTCCTCCTCCATGACCTCCATCATGAGGCATGTCCCCGTTCATCTGAGAGTCCCCTCCTGCATACATGTTTTTCCTAAAATACACACATTTTTTTTAATCAGTGTAGGCTCTTCACTTCTGGTTATTAAATCATAACTCAAAGCAGTCATTTGAAGCTGCTGCTCCAGTTTATTTTTGAGTTACCTGATGATGCTGAGATAAAGGAGCAGTAAGGTTCAGAACGATGCCTCCATTTATCTCCTGTTGTTAAACTGTGTTGATTGATCAGCGCTCAGACTTCACTGAGTTAAACTGTCTTTAAATGAAACCTGCTGCTGCTCTTAAATAATTGAACTCTGTGCCGTACTTATGGACACACTTCAGTGATTTTGCAACTGCTGCTTTTCTGTAACATTGCGTAGTTAGTGCGAACGCAGCATGCAGAACAGGTGGCATCATGAATGTTTAACGTGGACAGAGCTGCAGGCTATGGGTTTTTAAGTTTTAACCATAAAGAAGCTCTTAAATCTAAACTTTTAATTGAGTCTGTTAATAACTTGTTCAATCCTGAAACACAGAATCATTCATTCTGCATCTGCTGTGCACTACAGGACACTGGTTACAGTACAACTCCTGTTACACACACAGGTACGTGTAGGTGAGAGAGTTTGTCTCTGCTTATGCATGCATGACTTTACTGCAGTCTGATCTTTGTGTTCACATGAAAGTCCTTTTAATAAATGACCAGCAGAGCCAGGGAGGCCCTGTAGAATCAGTGAACACTTGTGGGTCCACATAAGATCGCAACACTAAGCGGTTACACCTCAACTTCATGTGATCTGTTTAAAAACTCACCGAAAGGTTTAAGGTTTTAAATAAAAAACATGCACAAAGAGTCAGATTAATTTCTCACCGTTAAACTTTGCACAAGTTTGATTCACCAAAAAATGGAAAGCTTTAAAATTTGTGCACAATCACAATAAAATTAACAAGAGAGAGATTTTACACAGCTCTTTAGCACAGCTGACAGCCTGTTTTAATCATTTGCACTACAAAAACAGAAATCTCAGAAATTGTTCATGTCTTAATTATAGTAGAAATGTTATTAGACTTCAAATGAGCCACATTCACCTGAAACGTCCAGAAAAAAAGTTTTATTTCAAGATATCAAAGAAAAAATGAGACCTGGGTTCCTGTTATAAATCTGTGATGGGGTAAGAAAAATGTTCTTGAGTTTCTTGCATTAAGACGTTGTTCTTTTCCACACTTTTCGTCAGAAGCCTATGGGTGTTGACTTTCGCCTGCGGTTATCGACTTCCAGTTGCTGCCACCGGCAAGCTAGCTCAAAACATCTCGCGTGAAATCACTAATGCTAGACGGGGATCAGTGTAAACTTTTTAAAACATCCGCACTATGGCTCCACCTCTGATTTTTGTTCATTTTGTCTCTTTTTTGCTTTTAAAAGTCGGTTATTAGAGCGAGTATGACAGCTAGGCTAACATCATCAGCTTTGTGGTTTCCATGGCAACGCAACCCAAACGTTCGACTGGAAAAGCAAAACCGGCAATCGCGATGAATTATGGGTAGTCACAAAAAGGTGGATTTTAAGAAATGAGAAATTAAGGCATAATTTTTTTCTTTAAATGTTTTGAAATGAGACATTATTCTGGACTTGTCTGGTTAATGTGGCTCATGATACATTCCCTCAAAATTTCTCCCACAAATAAAACAAACACTTTCTTAGATTATAGTTTTTGCTGTGTATGCGCGGTCAAACACAAAATTGATTATTTTTTCAGAAAACAGAAAACACAAAGTGCAAAGCTGGGCTTGTTTTCAGACCTTTTGTCAGAGGACGGGAGGGATTTAGGAGGCTCTATCCTGATGGCAGGGTCCCACTCTCCTGGAGGAAGGACAATCACTTCATCCAGGAACTCATCGATTCCAGCTAGCAGGTCTTGTCTGTCCTTGGCTTTATATGCAATGTCATGAAAGACCTGAAGAGCGAGAGAGGGCGAGGTGTTCAAGTGTGAAAGAGACCTGCCAAAGCATCCGGTGTCACCGAGCAGCCAAGTGTAATATCTGATGTGACAACTAATAAAGCAGAGAGTGGGATCAAGCACACACAGCAGACTGAAGTTTGGACTTCAGATTCTATAAATAACCGGAGTGAAATCTTCTTCAACTGAGAAGTAAACTGCAGAAACTCTGACAAACTTTTAAGAAAGTCACTTAAATTGTTTAGCTCTAGAATATTTACATTTCCATGAATAATGTGAATGAATATCATATTTTTCATTCAACATTTTTATAGTTGAGGTGTGGTATTGATGAACGAACCTCGTCGGACATCAATGTGGCGATCGCTCTGCCGATCTCGTGGTACGACTTTGCTTTGCCTTTGGGTCCGAGCAGGATGAATAAAAACCTGCAGAGAGAGCAAAACACTTCTGTTGATTAAAAAATGACTTATAGATTTAAAGAAGAGTACAAATTCACAATAAAGTAAAACAACTTAAAAGTCTGGATTTCGAGTTAAAGGTACGTAGCGGACAGAGAAAAACACTTTTTCCCAACATTAGAGTTAACACCCATCTCTTCTGTGCTCCTTCAGAAGCTCCGCCCCAAAATCCTGAGAAATGTGGGACAACTCACATGAATTCAAAGTATTCCTGTGAATTCTTGGGTCTATACGGCTGAAGCGACTTCTATGACTGTTTTGTTGCCCTTTTTTCTTTTTCCTGGAAACTGAGGAGGCAGAGTAGGGTGTTCGAGGTAGATTTTGAAACCTGGTCCCTCTGGGACTTTTTGATTTTTTTTTTTTTTTCTAAACCACAGTTAAAAAAATTATAAGCAGATTTTTAAATGAAGCACAACCTAACAAGTGTTCACTGTTAAAAGAAAGCCCCTGTTTAATTCAAGGGAATGATGGATGGTCAAAGACATATTGTCAGTGTGACTGCGAGAAGCTGCTGCATGCCATCCACTCTGAAGCTCTTTTTAAAGCTTTAAGGAAACAATAAAACATTAAAGGTGTTTGCATTTAGCAGGGTCGTTATGGTGATATATGACACACGTTATCATCACTGAGAAATCCTCATGGACATTACTTTATACAACACTCACTAATTCATCACTTGGAAAGATTCCTCAATGATGTTGGGATAATAAAATGACTTCATGGCAGTAGGGGAGAAGAAACAGCAGAGGAGGGAGAGCATTAAAGAGAGAAGCCTTCAGACTCTGGTCTGGTTTCTGACATCACCACTGCAAACGTTTTTCATGTAAAATCACCAGCCTTGGTGTCAAGAACTGGTTCCTACATCGAGCCTGTTTCAAATTTCTGGACTCAAAGAAGCCAGTTTTGCAGTCCGTGGAAGTTCCACGTAACATTAAATCATTTGTCAAGCAGCGTGTCAACAAAGATGTAAGCAGAGGATCATGCTGGACTGGAACGAGCGCCTAAAAATACAGCAAAGCTTTGACATAGTAAGGTGTGAAGACAGGCAGAGCAGGGGAGGAAGCAAGTCAAAGCTTCAAAAGAGTTGAGACATGAATTAAATTTGTGGCAAAGTTATGAATGTATAAAGTAAGTCGCTGAGGTACATGCGCTGTAAATCCATTGTCACTCTTCTAAAAGCTTACTCCGCCCTCACAGCTGTAACCGTCTCTATGGAAACTCTCTGTTGTTCCCCCTTACATTAAACCTCAGCTCCTGTTTATGAATTCCTGGACTTCAGACATGAATCTCAGCTACCTTGTGGGAACAGGAACCTCTGTTAAGGCTCCCAGCATCACAGCTTGCTGCAGACGAACAAACGCAACGAACGGCGAGTCCAGGAAGTCGACCTCCCCCACCAGCACGTTGGAGGCCTCGGCGTCTCTTGGCAACTTCTTCATGAACTTGTTCCTCAACTGGAAGCACACAGGAGGAGAAAAGACGGAGACATTTAATGTCATGTTCACAGCAGAGAGTAATTTAAGACGGAGCAGAATGAATAAACAACCTATATCAAAGAGGACAAGCCCATTCAGCTTAAATACCAAAGCAGACGCTCCTGTGCTATTAAATAAGGCTGTACGTCTCTGTGGCGTGGAGATGCATGAAGATGGAATCCAGGAGCCTGCTGGGCTCCACAAGCTTTACTGATTCACCCTCTGAGGACACCAACGCCTGACAACCGCGTCATTTATCTTCATGAACTGACAGCTCTAAATGATTGTCTAACAGGTGACCTGTTATGAGACTGTGATGAGGTTACAGGAACAGTATGAATATGAAATCAAAGGATGAAGACGTAGCACTGGGATCAAAGGGTCTGTGTTAAAGGGACATACCCGTACTTTTTTTTATGGATAGAGCGCTATAATAAAATTATGAACTGTTTCAATTCTTTGCATAAAAATCAGCCTGAAAAAAAAAAGCTTGCTGTGACAGGTAATGCACCATTAGTTCAGCAATTACTGAAGATCAAGTGCAGCAAATGTTACATTGAGCTGAACTGCATGTACTTTAAAAAAATAATAATAGAAAGAAAAAAACCATGTGAAGAACAGAAGTAACATTATACTAAGTTTCTAACCTTTGCTTGGAATGTACTCCAAACCAAACATAACCATATCCTAATATCAAGACATTTTAACAAGGTATCTGCAGGGTCTTAAAAAGTTGTTAAACATCAAAAATCCAATAATTTGAATTTAAGGCCGTAAAATGACGAAACTTCTCTTAAAATCTCATAAAATATTTTAAATACTATTTTTAAACCTTTTAAAAACGTATCAACGTTAAAATTCAGTCTCGCCTTTGGAGGTTTAGTTTTTTGAGGCCCAGGGTCTCTGCAGGTTGCAACATTCAAATGATTCTGTACTAACTGTGACATCCTCCAGCTGTGTGAACAGCCCAGAAGTTGACGCTTGTGATATAAATAATTGATCCTGTTATTCAGACCTGATTTGAACTGCTAAGACATACGTTTTAATGTAAATATCAGAGTTTTTAAAGGTTGTTCTTGATACAGATTCACTCATCCCTGGAAAACTATCTCTGCTCCTGAAAACCTTTAAACTTCAGGAAGACCGTTCCTTTACTTCAAGCTTGTCCAATAAAACACCACTCAAAAAAAAAAGATTCCACAGCATCCTTTTCCTCTTCATGTCTGGCTTCTTTTGCATTGATATGGTATTTTGAGAGGGGAATAATAACCGACTGAAACAAGCTTTAAAAAACCCAATCACTTGGGAAAAGATAAAGAGCAACAAGTCAAGAGTCGTTTGATTGGGTGATGTTGGATCTGGCTTCAAAAAATCAGGGTTAAATGGATTAAATCCTAACATTTCCCCAGGTCAGAGTGAGGTCAGTAGCAGTCTGTTTGAAAACAATATCAGGATAAAAAAAAAGATGCTGTGGAGGCAGTTTAGTGATTCTGATCATTTCATAATTTAGAAAATGATGAAGAATTACACGGCAGAAATAAAGCACCAACCTATTTCTAATGATCAAAAGTGAATGATGACAAAATAACCACTAAATTAATAAAGTTAATGGAGACTGGCTGTCTGTGGAAGCCGTCCATACACGGTCAAATGTCTGCATTCGATCTCTGAGGACTGAAATCCTATAAACTTCTGACCTTTTGCTGGCAAGATCTGTACAGATCCAATCACAGGCTGTTGAGCCGTGTTGGCATTTGGTTTGTCTGTAAATGATTAAGTGCTGAGGTTAAACCTGCGTTAAAACCACAAACCACGTCCACGTCTGCTCAAGGCTAATTTAGACCACACTGGACTCATAAATCAAACTCTTGACTCGTCCTCTTTTCAACATTGAACTCTTCCTAACTCTTATGCAGTCCTTCAGATTATTTCGTAGTCTGTGTTGAAGTGGATTTGAGACTTTGGTCACAGTTTGGTCTAGATTTTATGTGATATAGATCAAACCATTCAGTTGAATATTCTGAAAGTGTCTCTTTCTTAAAGATTAAAGTCTCAGAACCTGAGAAAGTGTAGCTAAGTGTGTAAAATGCCATGTAACATGTATGCTAAGACAGACGTGTGTCCACTGAAGGATGACTGTATTTACTGTATTTATAGTCTGAGTGGGTGTGAAAGAGTTTTAGTTTAGGAGATCCACTTCCTGTCCTGTTGCCTCTTTACTGTATTTGTCCCACAGGAAGTCTCGCTGGGCCGGTCTGACCTAATTCTCTTCTTCTTCCCAGTCCAGAATAAAGCTAAATTAATAAACAGCTCCTGTTCACAGCGGTAATCCAGCTACTCCACAGAGCCAATAACCTCTATCTGAACATCAACAGAGCCACGCAGACTCTTTTTCTGTCACACGCAGAGATTTTTATGACAAGTGCAGCTTCCTGTTGCAGACCATGATCCGTGAAATTAATTTCCTTTGCATCAAATCCACTTTTCTGGAGTCATAAATCCACTCAGATCCCAAAATGAGAATGTAGGAATTTAATGGTGGCAAAGTTTTTTTCACAAGCACAGCTGAACATTTTGGGGTAAAGTAATTCAGCGTGAACTATCAGACATCATCTGACAGGATAAATTACATTATTGTTGTATCATTTTCTTTTCAGTACGACCGGCTTCATATCTTACTTTCGCATATCGCTGCTTGGATACAATATGATACGATATCATAAATATGACAAGATTTAACATGAAACAAAACAAATGAGGAAAAAAATGGTATACAAAAGCGTTCTTGCCCCCTTTCTGAGGTCTTTCTAAAACTGAATAACAGAAAGCCTTAATATAAACAGGATACAAACAGATGAGATTTTTATTTTCCAAACTCAGCTGATAAGTAGCTCACAGTTTATACACACCTCTGGGGGACAGCTTCTACCTGCAGAGCATGTTTCAGTCTACTCACCTGGTCTTTTTCCGGTTTGTCAGAAATGTCATTCAGGCTGCTGGAGGTCAGGTTCTTGTGAGTTGTGGTGGGACTATCTGTTCAAAAAAACAAACCCTGAACAGTTAGAGCAAATTATTTCACACCAAGAACTGAATGGAAGTCAGGGGCGGCAGAGACCCAAGGAAAGACAATGGCACAGTTTGCTCCACATGCAGCACCCGTAAGAAAGAACAAGCGATCTTCATGCAAATCGAAAGACAAAAGCACAAAGAAAACTTAAATTGTCAAAGCGACAGCACAGCAGAGCCCAGCTCTAACAACTCTACAATCAACTTAAAGGCAAATCACTCAAATGTTTATCAACAGCAACAACTACGAGTGGATCAGCATAAAGTTAGCCAATAATCTTGAATCTAAAGAGTAACAATGCAGGTCAGCTATTTCAAGGCTGAAAACACCTGTTTTATTCAAAGCACCCTCAATATTATTATAAATGCAGCCTCTCCTAAACCAGGAAGGTATTCACACACTGCAAAAACTGGAACCTAAGCAAGTGTTTATATCATATTTTTAGAAAAAAAACCCATTAAACATAATATGAGCCACATTCTACAACAGAGGATTAGGGCCATGTTTAGAAAAAAAAGGTAATTTAACAGAACATAGTTATAGATTTACAAGGATAAAGTCATAGATTTATGAGAATCATCTCTGAAAGAACAAACTTGTTATCTAAGTCTGTATCTTGTCTATCTGAAGAGCAGCAGCTGCCTGTATAAAATGAGGAACATGGAGCATCTTGTGAAGTTATACTTTAGTTTAGGTTTTAACTTGGCCCTAATCCTCCGTCGTAGTGTGGTAGCCTACGGTGCTACGTGTTTTAGCTGCCTTCATCAGAAAGCTCCAGGTTCTATAACAAACTATTGGCAGAGATATTAAGAAGGCTGTTTGTCAAAGCTGTAACTCGGATGGCCGCTCTAATAAAACAACCTTTCAGAATAAAGTTTGTTTTCAACATAATTTAAATTTATTCATTAACTTAATCTTGGAAATTTATGACTTTATTCTACTTATTTCTAATTTTTTTTAACTTGGCCCTAATCCTCCTTCATAAAATTAATCTAAATAGGAGGTAGGAAAAATGTACTCCTCGAGTTTTATTGAAAATAGAATAGTCTTCATACAGGAAACTAAACAAGTACATTTTTTTACTGAACTGGCAAATCTACATCACAAGTCAGTCCGGCATTTCTGTCTTTTAATATTTTTAAAACATTTTTTCTGGACTTGTCAGGTGAACATTTAGTCTAATAAGATCATTTTTACTAAAAATACAACAAACACTTGCTTAGATTTTGTTTTCTTGCAGTGCATGTTTGGAACTAAAGCAACTGTCAAATTGCGAACATTTCATAGATCTTTAACTTTAAATCAAAAACAGGTCTGCCGTTATCAATGAGGAAAAAAACATTTTGTTTTATAAGAATCCAGAGTTTTCTGGTTTATTTAGCTACTAAGGACTTACTTTCTGAAAACACTCAATCTATACACAATCACATTAAGTGTCCATCCTCATTAATCCAACCTGATCCTCTAAGCTTTCATCTCACACATCAGACTCTCCCTCTAAGTGCTCTCCTCATGTGAAGCAGGTGAACAACACATTCT